>JAHBCN010000278.1:222218-244374 GCA_019359885.1 Listronotus oregonensis
TCTGTTCGTATTGAAAATCTTCAAAAACAAAAACTTTTGTGCGCCAAAATTGAATTAGTCCAGAAAAAATGTTTACACAAGCCCGAGGGCAACATTTTGAGCATTTTTATAATAGCTAAAGGTTTGCAGGTCCTTTATTAAATAAAAAAACATTATTAATAGAAATAAATTTAAAAAAATTAACCCAGTTTTCTGGGTTTTCTACTTATAATCATTTGCTATGCTATAGTGCTTTGCAAGAAAATTTTTTCGCGCCCCAGCCCTTTAAAATAAAAATTTTAAATTTCACAGCCGCGTTAGAAGTACATCCTTGTTACGACTTTGACAATTTTTTTAGTGCTTCTAGGAACATTCTGAGTAACCCATTCTATAGAAATATGTTTTTTATCACCCTGTATTTAAGATTTCATGACTTTCCCAAAGCGTTTTAAAAAAATAAGTTTCAAGTTAAACAACTATGATACAAAACTATTGTATACAAACACTACAATAAGAAATTGACACTAATTGACAAGCTTTCAAAAAATTGTAATTTAAAACATAAAAAAATGACTATGAAATAAATAAAATCTATAATACTACCCTGAAAAAAAGTTACTGTGCTATATCAACAATAGATTTTTGAGTGTGGTTCTATTCCGGCTAAACCGGAGGTTGACTATTTTAAATAAATATATTCCTTTGACTCGTAAGTGGAAGTTATTTAAAAATTATTTATTTTAACTTGTCTAACTGGTATTGCGATGTTTTTCTACTAAACTGTATTCTGAAAAAATATGGTTGAAATTTCAATAATATCTCAACATTACATTTGGATTGATATTTTAATTGCGGAATTGTTCAAAAAACATTAACTTAACAAATAATACGGTACTCTTTTTAAAATAAAACATTGGTTGATACTGTTTACCACAATAATTGGGACTGATAAAACAATTATTTTAGTTTTTTTTTTAGAATAAGAATTGTATACTAAAACACAAAACACCTATGAACAAAATTATTAAAAATAATTTCCCATAAGGTTTTTATGGAAAGTTGTGCGGGCATGTATAGTTATTTGTAAAAATATAGCTCTTTTAATAAAAAGAAATAAATACAAGTTTTCATTATTAAGTATATATAATAGCTAGTAGTCAATCTACTCTAATGAAATTATTTAGATAAACTTAAATCCACAAAAACAAAAACCTTCAAAAAGCTTCAATAAAATCACAACACAATAAAGTCTAAAGCCTTTATAACATCAATTAACACTCCATCAAAACGTATCCTAATCAAAATAAACTCGCTAAAATTAACCACGCGCTTGACCGCACGCACCTTCTTACGCGATATTGGTCCTAATCGTTACGTCACTTAGAGACGATCCTCGTTTGTTATTCCTTACCGGTATTCGTGTCAGCGCCCCGGCAAAACAGACGAAAAAAAAAAAAGGCCAACGTGGCCTAGCGCGATTGATGAGGCCAGCCGACTGGAGAAAACCTGCCCATACTGGAACTCCTTTTGACTTGACGCCCTTCCCCGGCCAACGTGATAGAAAGGACAAACTTGGTCCTTCGAGCCAGGTCCAAGTTTTCATTTTGGTTTTATTTTTGTTTTTAATGTTTGTGTTATGTCAATGTCGTTTAATTTAAAGATGTTACTAAAAAATTTCTGGCTTGTAATGCTTAATTTACATTGTAGTTTATCCGTAAAGAGATGTGCAGGGTTTACAAGTAAGCCGGTGTCCCAAGAGAAGAAATTGAAAACTTGAATAGATTGTTACTTTTTTAATGATGTTATATTTTATGGATACAGCCTCCAAAAGATGATAATTAACGTCAATGTAATTTAATAGCAATAAAGCAGAGAACAGAAAAAAATGCCATATTTTAATCACAATGGTTTAAGTGGTGGCCATGTTAAAAATTAGGGAATTATTAGCAGGACTGAAGAACCGCTTCAGTTTTATGAAACAGAATTATCTTTATTTCATTACTACGGTCTCAGATCTTCGTTATGAAGCTGGTTACTTACCGAAGAAGAAGATGCGCAAAAAGTTATTAAAAAGATAATGGATGTTTTTACTTGTAAACTGTTAAATGTTTTTTTTCTTTTTATTTTGACTATTTATGTGTAAAGATAAATAAATAAAAACATAATTTTAAAAAACAAGTTTTTATTTAAATTTTAGATACTTTCAAATACATTGGTAAAGGTATCGGAGTATCGGTATCTAAAATGTGGTATCGTAACAGCAATATTAGAACTACAGCGGATTTTGATCTTTACCAATTTACCTATTATAGATTTAGCTGAATTATTATCTCAAAAAATGTCGAAATTTGGTGGAAACTTAATGTTAATGTTTAAAAAAAATGTATTTATAAATAAAGAATACAAATTCAAATCCGTTTAAGTTCTGGTAACTTAAGTTTAAGTCAACTTGTTCATTTTAACAACCGTTTTCAAGTGATAACTCACTTAAAAACGGTTGGAGATATATCACTAACCAAAGAGTTATGAACCAATTAACAAATAAAGACAATGGAAATTAAATATTTTAGTGTTATTGCAACCATTGCCTAACACCTTTAAAGAAACGTTAACTTACAATTAGTTCGTTACATCTAAAATTATTGCTTTGTTTAGACAGTAAGAGAACCTAAAAAATTTTAGCAAAAGTTGGTTTTTCCTAAACTTCCTAAAAAAGGAGTGCGTTTACGCTACACCTTAGGGGTCGGGCGTAAGGACGCGGAGACGGTGGGCGGAGACTAACAAACTCCCACTACCAAAATTTTCGTATAGCCGCATTAAAAATATTATATTTTATTTAGGTTCTTTCAAATTCGGTGTATCGACCGAGAATAGCCACCATGGTGGCTATTCTCGGGTATCGATGCGATGTTGTTCCGATTGCAAGCCTACAAGAGATAACGTTTTTCGGTAACTATTTTTTACTTAAATGACATAAATTATACACCATTTTTAAGGCAAGGAAATAATCTATGCCTCTGCTGTAACGGATTTTTGAAGTGAGTAAGTCGAGTTAAGAAAAAATAGTATCTAAACATAAGCGATTTCAGGGTGACTTTCCTTTTTTTTTTATCTTGGGACAGTCCACGAAGGCTGATGCCTAAGTACTAACGTACCGTGGGTGTCTTCAGTGTGGTAAGAGGGATTTTGTTCACACGGGACTTAAATTTTTGGAGATTGGGAGGAGAAGGAAAAACTTCTGCGGGCAGCAGGTTCCATAGTCTTGACACTCTAGGGATGAAGGAACGAAGAAAGCGGGAAGTTCGGGGCCTCTCTAACTGAACTGTAAAAGGATGCATAGAAGTTGCACTACGTTTTGCTCTGTTGGGAGCTGCCAGAGAAGGAATTATACTGGTCAACTCCTCTGAGCAGAAGCCGTGAACATATCTATAGAAGAGCGACAGATCCCCTACAGCTCGACGGTGGGCAAGAAGAGGAAGCCTTTCTGTGAGCGTTGGATCATTAATAAGACGAACGGCTCTTCTTTGAATGGAGTCCAGAATGCTAAGTGTTGTAGGGGACGCCATTCCCCAGACATGAGAACAATATTCTAAAGAGGGTCTGATTTGGGATATATACAAGTGTACAGATTGGAAGAAGAGAAATATTTTCTGACTCGGAAGAGAAATCCAATCTTTTTTGAAGCTGCCGAAGCTATGGATAAAATGTGTTTGTGGCAGTTGAGGTTATTCTCAAAAGTAACGCCAACAAGATTAAACGACTCTTTGTTCTGCAGAACCTGGCCGCTCATATGTAAGGGATGAGCATTTGCAGACTTTTTTCGCGACAGCAAACAAAACTGTGTTTTCGAGGCATTAAACTGAACAAGATTTTTGGCGCCCAATCCAAGATAAGTTTGAGGTCTTGTGAAAGAGATATCTGCATTGACCTGCGCTTGTTTTCGAAATCAGGATTACACGGTGGCTTAAGAAATTGAATACTAGAGTGAAGGGTACTATCGTCAGCAAAACTATGAATGGGATTGATTGTGGAAGAGAGAAGATCGTTAATGTGTAGAAGAAACAGCGTGGGTGCCAAAACTGAGCCCTGGGGCACCCCAGCATTAATTTGGTAGAAGCTGGAGGAATGACCATCTACACTAACTGATATAAGTCGATTAGAAAGGAAACTGGAAAGCCAAGAGAAAAGCTTAGGTGGAAGACCGTAAGACGGAAGTTTGTTAAGAAGCCCATCAT
The DNA here is from genome assembly GCA_019359885.1 of Listronotus oregonensis. NCBI lineage: Eukaryota > Metazoa > Arthropoda > Insecta > Coleoptera > Curculionidae > Listronotus > Listronotus oregonensis. The sequence goes on from JAHBCN010000278.1 coordinate 226,433, forward strand.
GCCAGACCTGATCGAAAGCTTTGGATATGTCAAGAGCAACGATCTGGAATTCACCAAGAAACTCAAGGGACTTGTTCCAGTTGTGTGAGACAAAGGAAAGAAGATCAGCTGTGGATCTACTGTGACGGAATCCATATTGTCTATCATGTAAGATCTTATGTTTTTCCAGATACTTTAAGATTTGGGAATTAATGAATTTTTCCATTACTTTGCAAACAACTGAAAGAAGAGATATAGATCTATAGTTGGAAGGGAGACTTTTGGATCCTTTTTTGGGGACAGGTTGAACACGTGCAGCTTTCCAACTCTCCGGGAAAATGCCCGTGTCGTAAGAGATTCGAAAGAGGCGAGTTAAGATGGGTGCAAGCTCGGGAGCACATTTTTTTAAGACGATTGCTGGTATGCCATCCAGCCCAGACGATTTTTTAGTATTAAGAGAAGAAAGAATACGCTTGATCTGTTTGACTTTAAAAATTATATCGGACATTTTATGAGAAACAGGGACAACTGTTGGAAGGGGAAGATTAATAGGAGGATCAAGCGTAGAATTAACAGCAAATTGTTTGGCAAATAGTTCGGCTTTCCTTTGGAGGTAGAGACAATTCCATCTTCAGAGATTAGGGGTGGAAAAAAATTTGTGCAAAAGTTCTGACTAATATTTGTGGCAAAGGACCAGAAAGCTTTACTGCCATTTGAGCAAGAGAGAACTTTATCTTTTATTCGATTGTTACTTACTTACTTACTCAAGGAAATATTAAAAACTAAATCCAAATTTAAAAAACTATTACAGCAGAAGCCTAGATTTAATGTGTTGGCTTTCATATAGTTTTTAAAAATTATCGATAACTTATACCGTTTTTGAGAAAAACATTATGCCCCGAACCCCAAATTGGATCCAATTTTCGCGGCGCGAATGGACTCTTAATGGTTTTTTTTGCGGCCATATTCTACAAAATGAGGTTTTTTAGGGGTATAGTGACTATAAATTATTCTGCTATTATTACTTTTAAAGGAATTGACAATATTATTTTTTTGGAAACAACTTATTCAACGACCGATATTCAAGTGTTAAAAAATAAAAAAAGATGCAATATCAACCTGTATAATGCAAAGATAAAGAATTTATAGGAACACGCTACGGAAGTTGTTGAATGTGCTATTTAAATTGCTCAGGTGAATATTTCATTTACGAAAGTACGCGACATATTCTTTACAAATCGCTATTTACTTCCATCATGACACCTACTTGGAATTTTAAACTCTTGATATTACATTGTTATGCAAAGGAGAGAACAATATATTAAACTCGGACGGATATGGACATAAGACATTAGACTTTGAACTCAAAATATCAGGTAGCAAATAATCAGGGTAATAAAACCGAAAACTGGGACTTTGTTGGCAATAATAAACTTAAATTTTTTTAGTAAAATTGAGTATAGAGGGTGTCCGAATAATTCTAGGAGTAATTCTACATGATGAAGTATGAAGAAAAGTTCATATCGACATAGGTTCGCAAATGCATCATAAGGTTGCTACGGTGATTCAAAGATGGCACCAGAATATAGGGGTTCTATTTTATATATCTGGTACCTTTTTAGATGGTCATCTGAGTTTTGGCATATTAATTGCTTTTAATATTAGGGACTTTTCAGTGTTTTTATTAAATTGTTATTTTAATCAAGGGCGTACCGAGAGGGGAAGGCTCGATTTAATTTCTTCACATTTTTATTAAACGCCATATTTCTGCGGTAAACGAATTTAACGGAAAGTTCAAAAATAAACTTTATTTGATAATATTTGTGTTAATAACAGTGTAATTTAAAAAAATATATATTTTTTCGCCTTTCAAAAAATGCCGGAATACTCTTTTGCTTGACGACCATGCGTGCTCTATTTTTTGAAGAGTGTTTTCTCGAAAACGGCTAGCCTGACAAGTTTTCAACGGAAATACCTTTGTTAAATTATTTATACCAAAAATTTAAAAAAAAAACTGCAAAAATATGACGTTTAATAAAAATGTGAATAAATTAAATCGGGGCCCCCCCCCGTCGGCACCCCCTGATTAATGAAATAAAAAAATTTGGAAAAAAAACCCTGCAAAGTACCTTTTTTAAAAAGCATTTCTTCCCAAAAACTTGAACAATTTGAAACGGTTCCAGAAATAAAAAAAACCTATATCCCGGCGGATTTTTGCCACCAAATTGCCCTTTTTGGGCCCTTTTTTATATAACTTTTTTTGGGCGCACACAGGCGCCAAAGTAAACGCCCCCCGTCCACCAGACCCAAAAAAATCCCCAAAAATTTAAAAAGATAAGAAATTTTGAAATTTGGACTTGAATAGTGCTGTCACCAAAAAAATTTTTTTTTTCCAAAAAATTTTACTTTTGGTTTAAAAAAAAAAAACCCTAAAAAGGGGGCCCCCCCTTTAAAGGTTTTAAAATTTAAAAAAAATTTTAATTAGTGGGTTTTTAGGCATATTTTAAAGGGGGGGGGTTCAAAAAAACCCTTCCCTTAAAAACCGAGGTAAGGGTTTCACTTTGCCCGGTTTGGCCCCGAAAAAAGAAGGGACCTTTTTTCTTTTTGGCAGAAAGGAATTTTAAATCATCATTTGTGAAAATTTTTAAATTTTAAAAATAGCCCGAAACAAATTGAACAGTTTTTTTTTTTCCTGATTTAAATATATAAAACAACATTTCCCAAAAGTTCATTAAAGCTTTTTTGTTACTTGGATGGTCGAGCAGAATTGATGCTTTAAAGCCATTGTATAAAAACTTACCATAAATTTATGATGCGTTATGTGATATAACAAATTCAGATAAATTTAATATTAAATTAAAATATTAAGCTACATGTTTAGGAGCTTAAATATTAAAATTTACATTCATTTGCTCAGTGCACATCTGGTATGAAGTTTTGATAAAAGTTAACTTCGTTAGCAAAATTTTGCAATCAAAAACTATGAACATGCAGATGGCTTTAAATTTTTTTTTACAAGAATTAAAACAATTCTTTCGATTTTCGAACAGATAAAAAGGTTTAATAATGTTATTAATGCAGCAAATGAAACGGAAAAAAAACTGGATGGGAATCCAGTTTTCAAATCCAAAAATTTTACGGCTTTTCGGCACAAAACTAAACAATTTGATTACGAACATAAAGACGAACCGATTTTGGATCCTAAAAGTTCCTAAAAGGTTTTTTTATTACTGTATTCTTAATTGATTTCAGTTAGCGAAAGATTTTCCTTATTAAAAAATCATGTTGACTGTTCCAAATTTTTATGTAATTTAAACGACAGTGCTAAAAAGTTACAATTAAAACTTTCGTGTCAAAGCTTGGAAGATAAACTTAGGTTTAATTATCATTTAGATATAGAGGGAGACGACTTGTTTAAAGAAATTATACAGCTCCAACCTTTGTTAAAAGATTTAAATAATGATGTGTCTAAAATTTTAAAATTTATATTTTTAAATGATTTAACTGTCGTTTATCCAACTTTAATAATAGCTTTTCGAATTCTGCTTACTTTGCCCGTATCTATTGTGAACGCTAAACGACCATTTACTTCAAGTCCAAAATTTCTGTCAATGACGCATCGCTCGCTTTTAGAGTGCCCCGGGTTGTGTGGGGTCAGGGGAATCAATTCCAGTGGCGTGTGCATTTTAGAAAATAAATGATAAAATTTCGTCAAAACATGAAAATTTTTTTTACAAGAAAAAAGTTTTTTTCCCCAAATTTTATCAACCCTTTAAATTAGTAACAAGCCTATATTATTTTGGTATTATTGGGATTAATAAAAAATGAAATTTTTTTTGCTTAATTTTGCACCCTCACACCTCCTATTTTAAGGCCCAAGAACACAAATTTAATTTTTTTTGGCGATTTCTCAATTTTTTTAAAAAAAAAAAATTTTTTACTTAATTTTTTTCCTTTTTTCGATTTTTTTTGCTACATAAAAAAAAATAATAAAATTTCAGTCTTAACAAAAATTTAAAAAAAGATGAAAAAACAGAACGATAGCCAATCCATGTTACCCGACGCCAATTCACCACCGATCTTGATCAATATTAAATACTTATTTTACACCATTCTTCATCAAAAATATCCACCATAAAGGGAAAACAAAAACCCTAAGATCATCAGCTTGTAGAATCCCAAAAACTATTTCGGGGCTTTCGAGTTCCATATTTTGGGGTTTCCATATCGAGGATATTTTTTATCAAACCAGGGCCGAGCAAAACAAGGTTCCCCAAACCATAAAAATGTCATAAAGAAAACTTTACAACTTTTGGGAACAGGTCAACATTTTTAGAATTTCGGACGTAAACGTTTTACCTACTTTTTTTTTTGAAAATTAAGATTTTTTTCCCTACTTTTTTTTAGTGATTTTTTTTAAAATTAAAAAGGAAGAGTTTTTTTAAAAGTTTTCGTGCAAAAAAGAAAGAATTTAAAGAAATATGTCGTAAAATGGAATTAAACAATTCAATTATTATTCTTTTGAAATTCTATAAGAGGCGGCCAAAAAACAGCTTCTGATTCATGTTTAACAATCGGGAAAATAGAGAGTGTGCAAAAAAACGCATTTCCAGTATCCCAATAATTTTCTAAAATTGTTTTTTTTTGCCTTTTTAAAAATTTAGAATACCTTTCCAAAAATATCTTTTTCAGCATCCCAAAATGGTTAGTTCTGGTTTTGTTCCGAATACCAGGGGAAAAAATTTAACCATTATTCGTTCTTTTAACGTTAACTAAGTTTTTTTTGGCGGATAACTAGTTAAAAGGGGGGTTAATATTAATTGTTTACTGAATTAAAAGCACTTAAAACACTTAATCTGTATATACAATTATATACACTAAATAAATAAATATAAAAAATTGGCACAAAAAAATATCTATATAGGTACTACTATTACTAGAAATTTACAATATTTTTAAAATACCCTGTATAAATTAAAAAATTTTAAAATCACAAAATCTGTCCATAATCAATAATAACTAAATAAAAAAACATCGAACAGCAACCAAAACCCTGTCGATACGCTTATTTTCATGTCTGTTCAAGTTGTAAACTAAGGGAAAGTGTGTTGCCACTTTTTTTGTCTTCTCATTTAAAAATGATTTCAATACATTTGGCGTGCTATTTTAAGTGCGATCGCTGGCTGGTAACTTACGCGAACTATGACAACGTGGCGATGAAATTTTTGGGCCGGGTTTACTGTTATTTGAGCGGAAAATATATCATAGGCTTAAAAATCATTTAATAGTGTTGGGTTTTTTTTTTGCCGCTTCGCCCGGGATTAAATGAGTCACTGACAGAAATTTTGGACTTTAGGTAGGTATAGTCAAAGGCGGATGACAAATTTATTCATCATCTTCATAGAGTCCTTAGTATTAATTTTGCCAGATTATAAAAAGATTTTCCGAACTGAAGGCATGAAAAGTGGATTTTTTATGAGTTGTTAGGTTTATGCTTATACCTTTAGCTTTTTATGTTAAACACCAAAGATGTTTTTTATTTAATCATTTTGAAAATACCTATTTTGGTTGTTTTCCTGAATGTTTAATAATTTTTTGTTATGTTACAATAAATTATTGTTTATTTTTATTTGGATTGTTTTATTTAACAAGACTTAATTTAATGACTTAAAAAAATTGCGTGTTTTTTACGTCATTAGTCATTACGACAGGCTTTATCACCTTAAGAAAAATTGGCGGTTACTCATATGTAAAGAAAATAATAATACTATACAACTAAAAGTTGCTAGTGCGCGGGGGCCCTTACAAGTTCTCGCATCCGAGTGAATCCGAGTAACATTACGAGCAGAATCATGCCACAATTAGATTTACGAGTTCTCGGACCCGAGTGACTCCGAGTAAAATAATAAACGTTATATTCGGAGGTAATATCCCTAGTGCATTTTATTTTTCCGGGAAAATTCGGAAAATAAAAATCCGAGTCAAAGACGAGAATTTTTCCACTTTCGCGTACCGGACAAAACTCAGGGTTTTTTGAATTAGGAACAAGCCACTTGCTATCGCACAGATTTTTTGCACCACCTTGTGCAGTTTTGCTGAAGACTGTGTTATACTCGATCCTTCCTGAAACCAGGGATACATAATTTGACTTAAATGTCAAAATATATTTTGTAGTGTGATTTTAAAGTAGATGTATGTAACTTTTAATTTTTTTGAAAAAGCAAAAGGAATTTTAGTGGTTATATATCGTTTTTGATTTTTTCATTTTTTTTTACAAAAATAGTAGAGCTAGCAAATTTTGGATGCTAAAAAAACGTGATTTATACAAGGTATTGCAAAAAAGACATTAAAAAATTGCGAAAACAGATTTTACGCCAAGATAAAAAGTATGCGCACATATTTTGTTTTGATATAAGCGTTTTTTCTGCCAAGTTACAATAAACATTTACAGATTTTGTTGCAAAATTAAAAAGCAATATCTCACCTGTTTTAATTCCATAATTATCAATTTCTTCTTTAAAATGTTCTGTTAAGCAACGAGCCGCTTCTCCGCCCCTCCAAGCAAGCTCAACTGCTGCAATAAAGTAAAATTTACGCTGCAACCCGGTTGGGGTTGTCTCATCCCATAAGGACACCATCTTGTAGTAGTCGTTAGTCGTCCATATTTAAAGAAGCTAAACTTGTTTTCCTTTTTTCTTCATGTTTCTGGAGACTTCTCCTTTTCGCATTTCGAGCGTCTCTAGCTGGCTTAAAGGTAATGTCGTGAAATGGGTCGAACACGATATTAAATTCTTGAAAATATTTTTCCTGCAGTTTTTTGCCAACGATATTCCACATTACTTTTACACACAGTTCTTTGTAGTCTTCCCCATTAGCTTTACGCATGTTTCATGCCCAGTCCTTGAGGATTAAATTTGGCTCGCCTGTAGTTGTTGTCTGGAGTAATTGGTAATTTTTTGCTTGGCAAAATTCCATAAATTGCTTCCAGATCGATGTGTGAGTTTTCTGAGTATTTAGTGGAACACCATTTTCAACAGCCGCATTAATTTTACTTTCGGAAACATTTCCAAACCGATTCATTTTGAGTTTCAGTTGAAAAATTAATAAATTCGTAAGCGTCGTTTGTAATCTTTGTTGTTGGTAACGGTACATAGCAACACAACATAGAAACCATCAAGTTTGTTTTTACAAGGCAACTTGTCAAACTTGCATGAAATTTTTTCGATTTTTTTTCCGGAAAAACTGCTGACAGCTAGTTTACAGTTGTTAAGTAATTTTTCCACTTAAAATTTATATTTGACATACCAATTCTTGATAGCGATTGGTCAAAATTAATAGGAAGGAAATAATCGTATGTGAGACATTCGTAGCTTTTGACAATTTAAAAATGGCTCCGTCTAAGAATAAAGGAGCTGCTGTTGCTTTAGTATTATTAAAAAATGAAAATGAAAGACAAAAGAAAGGCAAAATAGAGCAATATAGGTAAAGCAACATTTACAAGAGCGTCATCGGGTTGTTGTTTGGTTGGAGTTGATATTATATGATAATCTTTGCATTTAAATTCCATAAAAAATTAAAATGACATATACAGATCAAAAAATTTGTCCAACTTATTACAAACTTAATTCCCCCATTTTACATAATTGAAAAACAAGGCTGTAGCCAATGGGTGACTAGAAGAGGCTAAGCCCCCCCTGGAGAGATACTAAAAAGATAGGCAACGGTGACGTTCCTTAACGAAAAAAGTATTTTTTACTCAATTAAATAGAGTCTGCGGTTGCTTTATTGTGAAGCATCTTGTTAACTATTTATAAATACTTATTTATACTTTATTAACATGGTTATTAATGTTTTAGTATGTATTAATTCGTAAATATTACTCTTGTTAGGCTTTTATAAATTTATTACAAATAATTTTTTGTTAAAGTTTTGATTAAACTTTTAAAAAGGAACTTACAAGCTTAAACAACTGTACATTAATGTGTACCAACGTATATTAAAACGTTAAATAATGAGTTTTATTTATTTATTATTAGAAAAAACTCTGCTGTGCCTTTTCCAACTTCCGACTATATGACACCTTCACGGTCACGGGTAAGATTTTTTCGTAAAAACTAACTTTAGATTTATTATATGTAGGTATATTAAGTAAAACAAATCATTAAAATTTAAAATAGTAGGTATATATAGTTACGCACTATTGCTGTTAGTCGAATAAGTAGGTAAGGTCAAGGGTAGTAAACTTAACAAGGAGTGCTCGATTTTTACTATTTGTCCGCAGATATATTAGTTTGGACGTCACCGTTTGCCCATTTTGCCCAGAGAGCAGCTTTATTTATTAATTTTTGTTAAATATTCAACTTTTAAAAATATTTATGTACTTACTATTAGAACTGTAATGTATAATATTTTTAAAAATTAAGACTTTATTTGTAAACAAAACAAAAGGCAAACAGATTACGTCACAAATACCGAATTGACATTTAAATTGGTTTATATGGGCTTAAATGGGATCGAGCACTCCTTGTTAGGTTTATTACCCTGACAAAGATTGATACTGGAACTATAAATTCTTTGGTAAGGTCTAAGGTAGGTTTTTTCTTTTGTACTCTTATAGGATTTTCTTGAAAATGAAATATTTTTTACTCGCTTATATTACTGGAGGTTAAAACGTCAAAAATGGGAGAAATGCAAATAAAATATAAGCATGATTGTGTTGAGTAAACAAGTATGTTAACCCAGAAATTGCAACTTACGGATTGACTTTAACGTCATCAGCATCGGTGGTTCAGTGGTAGAATGCTCGCCTGCCACGCGGGCGGCCCGGGTTCGATTCCCGGCCGATGCAAAATATTTTTTGTTTCTTAATTAAAATTGGGTATTTTTTTGCATTTTAAATTTATTATACCAATTGAATTTTATTTGAAACTCTCTTTTTATTTAGATCCCTTATAATTCTTTATTATTACGACACACAAAAAGTTAAGTTGCGTTCAATAGAGTCACTTTGCTGCACGCCCGACCACATACTGCCCAACTGACTTCCTGAAAAAAAATTATTGGGAGATTCTTTCACTTCCATCTTACAGTCCGGATTTATCAATATGTCATTTTCAAATTTTAGGACTTTTGAAAAAGGTATTTTAATACGATATTCAAATTATTTAATAAAACTGGCATTATGAACTTCACAACGTCAACGATGGCAAAATATATAAACTTAAAGTTTAAAGAAGTCAAAGAAGAAATTAAAAATCGGGTAATTATTGCAGTTAAATGAAAACTTCCAAACAATAAATTACTAAAGATGCAATTTTTTCCATGCTATCGTTTAGTTAAATCCTTTGTACCTCTGACTAATCACGAAAAGACAGGACTAAAAAAAACATGATCAGGTAAATTTAAAATCAATATTTTTTTAAGATATTAATACTATCTTAACGGAACTACAAATTTACGAAAAAGTGCAAAATTCTATGCGAGAAGTTGAAAATTGAAGTACCAGATATTAAAGGAAATGGGTATCAAGCTTCCCAGTGCAGAAGAACTATCGGTCGTTAAAAACTATTTAAACCGAATTGAGACTGAAAAAAGGCACTGAAAAAAAAAAGATATTTTCCAAAAAATGTATGATCAAAGAGCTACTTTTCAGGATACATATCAACTTCTAGCTACATATCGAACTTTTGCATGCAGTGATATATAAAACAAACTTTTCAATGTCAACACGAATTGACAGACCTTAAAGAAAATATATGTTGCACCAAAGACAGACAGATCTTACTTTTTTGGCATTTGAAAAAGAAAGACCTAAAAATATTAATATTGAAAGATATAAAAAGTTTTAAAACCTTTTATAGATCGTGAGCTAATAGAAGAAAAAATGGACCAATCGTAGCCAACATGCCCTAGTAAATAGTAAATATTGACTATGCGTTGATGATTTAATTTATTGATGTGTTTTACAGGAAAACTGACTAGAAAATAGACCTATAAAGTACAAAAAATAGCCATCTCGAAAAAAAGTTGCTCAGTATGCCATCTAATCGATATATACGCAATAAATAATATTTTGAAAACTTTAATTTAACATACGCAGAAGGATTGTTTCAAAACTACTACTTTTTTAACAAAAGTCAAAGTTGAGGTTGACAGACAGATACCTATATGTATGTCGATAATTTTCCGCCATATTTTTTTAAATCAATTTTCATTTGGTTTTGATGGCCTACTGAGTATAAATTGTTCCAAGATCGCTTGGTTGGAGGTTAAACAACCCCCGTTGGCTCTAATACTAGACAATCAGCCAGCCCTCACCTTTCCAGACACACGTTGCGATGAGGCAACGTAAGCTATCCCGGGCTTCGTCGGTAGAACTTCTGGATAGTCGGGCTCTGTTCCCGATTTTTTTTAACAGAATTTTTAAATATTTTTATATCGAAGAAAAACATCAGATTATAGAAATCTTTGTCCACACCGTCAAGCCCCAAAGAAAGAACCTTATTAATTGACCGTGAGTTTCTCCTTGATCCCCGAGGGTTAAAATCAGTTGATACGGCTTTGCCAACCGTCCCTTCCCAGAAAAACTATGTAGCTTTTTATCGCCTGACTTCACTGGTGACGTCAAACAGAAACTCCTGAGGACAGTTGTAACACCTGTGTTAACCCTACTCCTTTATCTATCTTAGCACTGTGTTGTCACTGGTCTCTACGAAGAGACCTGTTATAGAACACTTCTTAATGTTTATTTAATTAAAAATAGTGAATAATAAATACAAAAATACATTAAAAATATTTTGCTCTATAGTTTTGTAATAATTTCTTGATAAGAATATTACACCGATTCTAATGATTTCTCTTGATTAAAAAAATCTTTATTGAGTACTTTCTTAATGTCATCGTCGACCCGGTATAACAAACTGGTTACAATGTTCAGCACGATTGCACGACACTTACACAAAGATAATTTATAACAATAAGTTATTCAGTGTGGGTCTCTTTGATTAATAACAAACCATGATTTTCTACAATTCAAATATTACCTACCTACTAGTAGTTTTATTATCTTATATTCAATTGTAAAGAAGCATCTTATTATTGCTGCATTTGAAGGACAAACCTTTTATATCCCAAATAAACAAAACAAACATGACAGGGAACAATAAGTTTATGAACCAATAGCCTACCATACTATAAATTACAAAATTTAACAAGCATCTCGTTAAACAATGTTAAATTAAACCCTTTAAAAAAAAGTTCGCAATTCTGCATTTTTTATTTTATATATACAAAGTGTTTGAAATTAGCGCACAATATTTTTAGGACGTATTCTACCCGTTTTTTTTTAGTGAGTTGAATAAATATTTTACAACAAATTATGGGATTGCAAAATATTTTATCACATAAGGTATGCTACGTCGATATCGATAGAAAGCACCCTTTTTAAATAGGTTAATTTAAAAAAATGTATGCCTCTGAGAAGCCATTCTTCATTAAGTGTGTTGTGTAAAGCAACTTCTGAATGTTTTTGCGTAATACACCTACATGGCGCACAATAACATTTAACCTGTCGATACTAAAATTGGTTGGTTTAAAATTGCTTGACGAGATGGCGCTAGTTGCTTCTTACGTTCAATTGTATGGAAGTACGATTGTTCTTAAGCTGGCCGCTTTGCAGTTCAAGGGTGTCTACAGCCTACATTTGGTGTGACCAACCCCAACAAGGGTGAAACACGTGTAATCGGATTGGCTGGACCCGGGGTTATCCATTTACTTGGAAACCTCGTAATTTTAAACCAACCAAGCTTAGCAGTCATACCTAACAGGACTTTTAATCTTTCTTTTTAGTTCATTAAAGAGCCTATATGCTCAAAGAAACTCTACCAATTTGTTATTTATAATAAGGCTCAAGAAGTTTTATTTTATTTATTATATATACCTAAAGTCCAAAATTTCCGTCAGTGACTCATTTAATACCGGCCACCCAACCGACGAAGCGGCTGAATAAAAAAATCTAACACTAGTAAATGATTTTTAAGCCTATGATATACTTTTCCGCTGAAATAACAGTGAACCGGCCAAAAGTTTCATCGCCACGTTGTCATAATTCGCGAGAATAAGTTACCAGCCAGCGATCGCATTTAAAATAGCACGCCAATGTATTGAAATTATTGTTATCGAGGAGACAATAAATGTGGCAACACACATCCCTAGTTTACAACTTGAACAGACTCCAAAATAAGCGTATCGACAGGGTTTTCGTGCTGTTCAATGATTTTATTTAGTTATTCTTGATTATGGACAGATTTTGTAAGTTTAAATTTTAATTGCTATACAGGATATTTTCTAAATATTGTAAATTTCCAGTTTTCGTATTATATAAATATCGTTTTGTGCCAATTTTATTATGGTTTACCTTATTTAGTGTATATAAAGATTTAGTGTTGTTAAGTGCTTTTAATTCAGTAAACTATGAATATTAACCAACCTTCAACTAGTAATTCGCCTACAAAAAAAAATTAGTTAACGTAAAAGAACGAATAATGGTTAAAAATGTTTACCATGGGATTCGGGAACGAAATCCTGAACTAACCACTTTGGATGCTGCAAAGATATATGTGCAACTTTAACAAAAGTTTTTTCGCGTACGGTATTCAGAGTTTTAAAAGGCAAATAAACAATATTAGTAATTATTCGGATAACTGAAAAATGCGGTTTTTTCGCTATTTTTTGCACACTCCCTACTTTTCGATTGTTAAACATAATCAGAAGTAGTTTTTTTGGCCGCCTCTTATAGTATTTCAAAAAAATAATAATTAAATTTTTTAATTACATTTTACGACATAGTATTCCTTTAAATTCTGTCATTTGCACGAAAATATTTTTAAAAAACTCTTACTATTTTAATATTAAAAAAATATATCACTCAAAAAGTACGGAAAAAAACCTTAATTTTTAATTAAATGTAGGTAAAACGTTTAAGTCCGAATTCAACTCGAAATTCTAAAAATGTTGACCTGTTGCCAAGTTGTAATAGTTTTCTTTATGACATTGTTATAAGGTATGCGGATCTTGCTTCGCTCGGCCCGCAATGCTTGATCAAAAATATCCACTAAATATGGAACTTTCTTAATTTTAAAGCTATTAAATCAATCCATAAGCATTTAGCTTGTGGATTTTTAAATTTTTAAGGTTAAACGGCTTTAGAAACATGGTTCTCCCTCTCAACTGGAAACTGCTAGCAGCCATTTCTCTGTTAATTTCAAAAATATTAATCTTTTTTTAAATCATATATTTTTTTTTATTTAAAACGTTACATTTCCAACAATAGGCATTCAAAACTGCTAAAACTTTTGGGATATATTGTTAACACATAAATAAAAAAAATTATTGAAAGATTATCTTTAGTTTTATATTTATCAGAAAATTAATCAATTTGTGTACTGATGTTTTGTCAGAAAAAGTAAATAAATGTTTTTGTTCTTGTTACAACTTTGTTAATTTTTATGCTTATCTTATGACTTTAAATCGAGTTAATTTTAAAGATTTTTAATACTACTGAAAAAAAAGTGAGAGGCTTTTAAAAAAGAGCCGATAAATAAGGTGTGTTTATTTAATGCCGCTTCTCTCTTGTTTCAAATCTTTTTTTATTAATTTTTCAGATCCAATGAAAAAAAACACACTAAAATTATTTTTCATATTTTAAAAACTACATTTTATAATCCGCCAAGGTAATAAGTAAAACGCTAGGTCTTTTATAAAAAGTCTGAAATTAGAAATCTGGGACATATTATACAATTACACGTAAAACAATATTAACTGCGCCGTCACCATAATATCAAGAAGATGGGGTATATATTTTTAGTATAATACATATTAATATTTTATGATCTTTAAAAATTTTAAAATTTGTAAGATACTGCTGACAGAACAGAACATTTTAATAAGTGTGTACCAGTTACCAATACACACAAAAAAATAAGTTTTAACGTTTCTTAATTGCTATATATCAAATCAAAATATGACAAAATTAAGATAATCTTATATATTTGGAAATACCTCCAATACCTTTTAAATTTATTGTAAATTTTTAACGACGAATACACACTTACTTAGATATTTAGAATTAACTTTACTTACCAGGAGCTTTCTTTGGTGGAGCAGTTGAGGCACTTAGATCACTTAATGAACTATGAATACTGCTCTCGATGTTATTTCCTATGACTTTTTTCAGAGGCGATGGTGTTGTTCTGGTTCTAACTCGACGGCTAAAAAACAAAATTAAAATGTTGTTTAGGTTGATCATTTTAATCTTCGAATTAATTTTAGGCAAATCTATAATTTCTTTTTTTTTTAACTGAGCAAATAATGTTCTCCTGATGACTGTCGTTTTCAGAATAAGTATACGTGGTCAGGTAAAAAAGTTATCGTAGCTCCGATTATTTTTTTCAAATGGAACACCCTGTATATTTTATTCTAAAAAGTTAGCCTATTAAATTTTCCTTTCAAAAATATATTACACTATGAATGAGTCTGATTTTCCATGCGATGTATTTAAACTTTATTACCTTAAACCTCAGTAGACTAAATACAAAAGCTAATATGCTATATTTTTACATAATAATTTGTGAAAATTACTTATAAACATTTTAAAAAAATTGATATGATATACAGGGTGATTCATGAGCATATGTCAATACTTCAGGTACGTAGTCAGGGCCCCGAAATAAACATAAAAGTCTATACAAATATGGGTCCGCAAGTTCCGAGATACAGTGTTCACCTCAGAGCTGACATGTACTTAGAAGTAAATGGTGGAATTTTTAAAAATTATTAAATCTAGCTTATGTTTTGCCGAACATAGTTTAAAAACAATAATTTTAATAAAAATTAAAATACATATTGTTTCATTTTTTCTAAAATTTTGCTATAATAAAATCAGATGCGTTGTAATTTTTTTAAATCGAAATATCTCGAAAACTGTTGCTCATATCAACTTTTACCAAGTATACCTTTTTGGCGTAAAAATGCCAAAACAATTATTTAATTTACTTAAAAATGTAATACAGTAAATGTATACCAAAAAGTTGTAATTGTTCAAATTAGTAAAAAGAGATGTAGGTGGCTCCCACTACAAGTAAGAGCCGTAATAAGATTAAATTCGAATCCTTCATACCAAAAAACCTCGGATACCAATTTTTACTCCAATAGTTCCATTATCATAGATTTTATTTAAAAAATAGAAAAATTAAATAAAACCTTTAAGACCTGTATTTCGAGAACAAAGGCCTTGCGGACCCATATTTGTATAGGCTTTTTGCGAACCCATATTTGTATAGGCTTTTATGTTTATTTTTGAACCTTGACTACGTACCTGAAGTATTGACATATCCTCATGAATCACCCTGTATAAGTTTATATTGAAAGTGGAAAAAACGAAGAAATGACGCAATCGCAATCGCAATCCGAAAAGACGGCAACAATATTTATATTTTGTCAGCTATCCAGAAAGACGGCAACCATTTAAGAGACATATTTCAAAAACTACAACATCATTTAAAAGCATACGGCGCTTTTAAGAAACCGAGATCAAAAACTTATAATACAGAAAACAAGGAAAATGAAGAAATAGAATTTTTCGAGGCCCAAAATCAGGTATGAATGGTATATCTTGTGATAGCTTTGAATAGTAGTAGCTCAACTTTTATTAAAGTGAAAACTCCTTTAAGTTGTGGTTACTAAATGAGACTAAACTGGCAATGCTTATAATGCTGGGGAAAAAAAACAGAAACTAAAATGTGACCAAATGCATAGTGTATTTGTTTTTTATAAATCGATTTTTTATCGTCTTAAATTTAAGATTTGCGGATGTTAGATTGTGAAAGAGTGGAAGGTTAATAGGGAATCTCGTCTTGATGAAGTTTTCACTTCTGTCTTGTCGCCTTAAGAACACCCTAATTTTATTCTCGAAAATAACTTTCAAATTGTAGAAATAAAAATCTACTTCCATCAGAAAATAGACACTGACATCCAATACTAAAAGAATTTTAAGTTAAAATAAATACTTTAAAAACCAAAATGTAAAGCATTTATGTATTAAACAATGTGCAAAATTACCTTTTATTATTTTGACTGACGACTGGCCGTGCAATGGGTTTCCTTTGTTCGGTAATCCTCGGAATAGTCGCCGTATTGCTTAAATTTACATTGTCAAATACTTTAGACTTGATCTCTTTCAAATTCGTTTTATTTTGTTCGTTTTTGGTAATTTTATTCATAACAGCATCCCACCTATTCACAGGTTTCTTAATCAACTTCTTCTCTACTTGCTGAGTCTGATTAGGTTCAAGCATAGCTTTTACTTTCGAAGCAACATCCCTTTTAGGCATTTTATATTTCTTTGCAGCATTTTCCTCTTTAGGATGATGTCTTGGGGAAGACAAGCTGGACGGGCTGGACATACCTGGACTGGGTGCGTTTCGTTTTTTTGGATTCTCTTTAATCGTTTTGTCTAGTGAAGAATCGTTTAGCTCGGTAGATTCACCAGTTTTTTGTAAAATATCTTGTAAATTATTTTGGCTATTTTCGGAAATTGTCTTTGAGCTATCTGATGGTGAGACGTCCACAGTTTCATTGTTAATGTGATGAAGACTATGAACTTGCTCATGGTCGTTTTCTACTTCATCGTCATTTCTTATACCAGACTCAATATCAGTAAAAACACCACTGGAATCCATATTTTCTCGATTGTTTACATAAATGTCAGCTGCTGCTTGTGGATCGACACCATACAAAGTTCCATCAATAACCTGAGCTCTTCGATCACCCTTTAATTGATTATCTTCGTGATTGTCGGCATCACTTTCCGTATAGAAGTCTGAATCAGTCATGGGATCTGGTCGGCGGGGTTGCGGTCTAGGAAACGGCCTTCTGGTCAAAGGAGAATTATCGGCTCCTCTGCTAGCAGGTCGCGACATCTCCCCATCACCTAAAAAACACATTTTATTACTCCACAGATAGATGCAGAATATATGAAAATACCATTAAGATGGTAAATAAAAAAAAGTAAATTTTGGTATTTTAAGCCAATTATTGGGTGGTTTATTTCAATTTTAGTCGAAGGATTACTATGAAGAAATGATGGCGGATGTCCTTGAATATTGTTTTTCAAATATGAGTAATTTAACTCTTAACTATTTAGTTATAGTCTTGGATAACTGTCAACGGCTTGAAAAAAGTAGTTATATAAAACGATTTTTGTATATCTACCTTTATAACTGTGTACAGGGTTATCCAACGAGGACTAAACAGGCCCCTTTTTTGACTCTACCTGTACTTTTATAAAAAAAAAAGTGAAACAACCATCATATATAATTTTTCCCTTCGAATCCATAAATGATTAATGTAAAATAATTGAACATTAAATAAAACTGCTAGGTGTCATTTTGATATTTTTTTTTTAAATGGAACGCCATATTTTTTATGTGATTATCCGATTCCTCGTAAATCTTTTGATCTAAATGATATTTTTTTAATTCAAAATACCGTGTCATTAACACCTGAAATATTGATACGGATACCTGTTCACATTTTAACGGTAGTGTCATTCAGACAACTAAAAAAATAAAGTTTAAAAGTTGTTTATATTTTTTATGAATTAGGAACAAATAACGTTAAAAAATTAAATATTCATTAGAAGACCGTCTACACATTGTAAAATCATATTATATAACGCAAAGAAGATTTTTCGATAGTTTCCAGAGACGCATTTCAGTGGATACAATTCTAAGAATTAAGACTCTATTTGAAGAAACAAAAACATTGAAAGATAGGTGAAGAAATATAAGAAGACAAAACATAAGAAATCGAGCAATTGTTCAATATTTTAGGATAAATCCGACGAGTTCTATTTCGCAGGCAGTACGAGAAGTAAGATATGGCCTAAAGCTCCGAAGGGTTAGTTA
>JAHBCN010000279.1:0-221116 GCA_019359885.1 Listronotus oregonensis
TATATATATATATATATATATATATATATATATATATAATATATAATATATATATATATATATATATATATATATATATATATATATATATATATATATATATATATATATATATATATATATATATATATATATATTTTTATATATATAGCAAGATCTACTCTTCACTGACGACACCCGGTGCGATCTACCAATTACATACTTCTTAAAATCTTAAATGAAACAGCATAGTTCAGTACAGTCTACGTATTTATATTTTTTGCCTTGACACGATCGACTGGACTAATAGTCGCGATCGACCGGTCGATCGCGATTATTAGTTCAGACGATTATAGTCTAAGAGCCAGTTTTAAAGCAGAAAGCACATATTTTAACAAACCTCAAATTCCATCCAGTGAGTCTCTTATACACACTAAACAAGACATGGGGACTAGCTTAGCCCGGCCGCGGTGGGTTCGGGATCACTCAAGTGTGACAGGTATAAAAATCAGATTAATTTCAAAAGTATTTTAACAAATATGATCTGTATATATGTCATTTATTAAACTATTTGAAACATTTATCATCATTTTGGCAGACATATTTTTCGGTTACAAAAACCCGGCACACAGTGCAACCTATAGTCCAGCGCGTGCATACATATGGCCTTAATATTAATTCTACACCCTTATAAAATTTAATTTAAAAACATATTTATTTAACACTCTCTTGAAGTCGTAATTACAACATCAGTCTTAGTAATTATTTGATTTTAAGATTAATTGTCATCTTCGAAACCGTTCTCATCATGTGACACGTTTTTAACACGTATCTGTTAATACGGAATTAAATTTATAAATTAAACTAAGCACAAGGAGGTTTAAGGGTTTATGAAAGGCCAATGTTGTAGAACAAAATTGTCCACGCGGGCAGGGCAGCATCAGATGACAAATATAAACTAACTATACTTTCACATTTTTTAAAATTTTTTTGCGCAACATTGTTGGTTGGAAACATGTAATTTCCTTGAAAGGATTGATGACACGACGACAGCACAGCGGGGGTATGGTTTTATACGCGCACACGAAAATTGGACATCGGCTCAGTCCAAAGTATAATGTGTTTTTTTTTCTAGTAGGGATTAGGAATGCATATCTATGCACACCCCGTGCTTGGTGTTCTAGCGCACGTGGTAGTGTGGGAGTCCGGACAGCGCCGACCCACTAAACCCTTCCCATACTTCCAGCTTTATAGGCTACCCGTACTGGAACCGCTTTCGTATAACTTCGGTACAAGTGCTGTCTTATTTTATGCTCTTTTTCATCTTATTCTGGCTTTCGGTTCTTTTGTTTCTATTATCCCTCTTACCACTTTATAAGTTTTGCCCCAGGTTTGCTCTGACAATATTAACATCTTCATCATATTTTCAGCGTTAAAATTTAAATTTGTTGTTCTTACAAACTCCTGTCTCTGATTTTCCCATCTCTGACAGACGAAGAGTGTATGCTCGACATCATCCATTTTCCCACAGTATAGACAGCTGTCCGAATCTGCTCTATTTCTAACAAACAGATACTTTCTAAAGCAACTATACCCCGAGAGCACCTGAGAGTAATATATTTTTCCACTCGGTCTGTTTAGCCATACTGCGATATTTGGAATAATTCTATTCGTCCAACGTCCGTGAGCTTCATTTTCTCATTCCCACTGCCATCTTATAAGAAGAGAAGATTTTGCTTACACTCTCCATCAAAAATTGCTCTACGTTCTAAAACCATTAGTTTTATTGGAGGTATGTTTGACAGCACTCCTGCGGCAGCCAGGGAAATAGTTCTGTATCCACTACATTTTCGAAGACAGACGATTCTCTGAATTCTGTTAAGTCTAGCAAGCAATTTTTTGTTTTGTATTGCTTGAGCTCAAACTGGAGCAGCATATAGGATCTGTGAATGGACCACACTTGTGAGAATTCTCCTTTTGGATGCTCTTGGTTCACCAATATTTGGCATCAAGTTCATCAGGGCAGTCAAGGTCCTTTCTGCTTTCATAATTGTTTGATTAATGTGGTCTGCAAATGAGAGTTTCGTGTCCAGCCATACCCTCAAATACTTTGTGGCTTTACTTGTTTGAATTATAGTGCCTTGTACGTTAAAAGTTATTTGTGCTATTTTTCTTTTGTTGTTAGGAAATTTTTTTTTTAAAATTTATTTCTTTTTTCCCGGGCCTTAAAAACCCCTTTTTCCCTTTTTTTTAAATTTCCCCCTCCCCTTTTTGGGGAAGGGAAGATTCTTTTTTTTTTTCCCAAAAAATAAAGGGTTTTTTCCCCTTTCCAAAAACCTTTAAAATTTAAAAAAATTTAAAATTTTTTTAATTTTTAAAAATAAAAAATTTTTTTAAAAATTTTATATATAATATATAAAATATATATTTTTATATATATATATATATATATATATATATATATATATATATATATTAAATTAAATTTTTTATATTTTTTAATATAAAAAAATTTTTTTTAAATTTTTTAAAAATTTTTTTTTTTTATATATATATAATATTTTTATATATATATATATATTTTTATATATATATATATATATATATATATATATATATATATATATATATATATATATATATATATTTTATATATATATATATATATATATATATATATATATATATATTTTATATATATATATATATATATATTTTTTATATATATATATATATATATATATATATATTTTTATATATATATATATATATATATAAAATTTAAATTTATTTGAAAATAATTTAACAGATTAAAGGGGGGAAAAAATTTTGGGGTGGGCACGAAAGGTTATGTCTGTCGGTTTTTTTAAAAAAAAAAATGCCCCAAAAATTTTTTTGATATTTTTCAAAAAAGTTTAATAAAAAATATATAAAATTTTATTTTTTAAATCCAAATTTTTTTTTTTAAATATTAAAAGTTGGGGGAAATAAAGCGCTAAAATTTTACGATTTTCGATTACAGTAATGTTTTTAATGAAATAAAAAACGGCAGATTTGTTAAAAAACTTTAAAATTAACCCCAAATTTTTTTTCCCCGTCACCCTGGGCCCATATCTTTTTTATTTTTATAAAATAAAATTTTTTGAAGTTTTAAATATTTGTCGCTTTTATGTCCCCCGACATTGCACCCAAATTTTAAATTTAATTAAAATCTATATATTTAAAAGGTTTATGTTTAAGGCAAAAAAGGAATAGGAGCCCGAAAGGGAAGGTTACTTTAATTACCGGGATTTGGTTAAAAAAATTGTTAAACAAAAATTTAATACGAGAACCGGGGAGTGGTGTAACAAATAAGTTTAAAATAAAAATTTAAAATTTCCCAAAATTTAAAAAGGACCTTTTATAAACGCACTTAAAAAAAAAGGAAAAAAAAAAAAAATTTCCCCACTCGTGTAAACATAAAATGATATTGCTTATAAATACAACCCTCTACTGCACTACTTTGATAAACTATAACTGTAAGAAGCATATCTGAATAAAAAAATTAAAATATTTATACTACTTGGATATATCTGCCTATCTAGCTACTATTATGCTTTTATTTTTTAGTTAAATTTGTTTTTTAAGCAAATAACATTCTAATAAATATTTACACCAGCATTATTTTCATATTAGCGTAAATCTCATTAATATTATCAATTATTATATATGATTATCACAATTTATTGGTAATTTTTGATGTTGGTTAAAATGTTTCAATTTCTTAGTTTCTTTATTTACATAATTTTAATGGGCTCTGCCCCGGGGGGGCCCCGGCTTTATTAAGGCCCCCTATCCTTTTTTTAAAATTTAAAAGTTTTTTAAAAAAATTTTTTTTATAAAACTTATTTGCTGTAAAAGTTTTTTTTTTTTAAAAAAACCCCTCTAAATAATTTTAAAATGGCTTTTTTTAAAAAATTTTTTTTTTAATAATTTTTATTTAAATTTATATATATATATTATATATATATATATATATATATAATTTTTATTTTTATATATATATATATTTTTTAAAAATTTATATAAAATTTAAATTTTTTTTTTTTTATATATAAAAATTTTTTTTTTTTTTAAAAAACATTCTTTACTTAGCCAAGTTTAAAGATTATGTTTATACCCCGTGACAGAAAAAACCCCCCTACTTTTTAAAAAAGTGTCCCTCTACTAAATTTATAATTTTAAATTTAAAATCGCGTCCTTTTAAATTTTTGGGGGTCAGTTACGTATTGATACGTCTTACGAATGAAATAAATATTACACAAATATGTAAACTAAGCCTGGTAACAAATACTAGTATTAACACATTGTATTAATTAAAAATACTTAAAAGCCAGTGACCGGTAATAAATAGATAAGAAAAAAAAATTTTTTAAAAAGGGGAAAGGGGTAAAAAACCAAAAACCCCAGCAAATTTTTTTTTATAAATAAAAAAATAAATTTTTACAATTCCCCCTAAAAATTTTCCCCTCCCCAACCCCAAATTTTTGGGTATAACATAAACCCTCATCTGTCATTACTGGAAAAAACCATTTGTGACAATCTATAGGAGATCCCATAAATAAACAATCAGACAGCGTAGTCTTAAAATTTGGTTGAACCTAAAAATAAGACAATAATTTTGTTTAACCTAAATAAAAAATATATATATATATATATATATATATATATATATATATATATATATATATATATATATATATATATATATATATATATTTTAAATATATATATATATTATATATATATAATAATATTTATTTTTTTATTTTTTTTTTTGGGTTTTTTTTTAAAAAAAAAAGGAAAATTTTTTTGGCCGGGCCAGGTTTTTAAACAAAAAAATAAAAAATTTTTGGGGAAAAAGGGGCCCAAAAAACCCAATTAAGTGAAAAAAATTCTTTTAAAAAATTAAACCCTTTTTTTAAAAAATTTAAATTTTCTTTTTTCGGGGAAAAATGTAAAAGGGAAAAAATTTTTTCAAAAAAAAAATTTTTTTTTTTCCTCATTTTAAAGGTTCCCCTTTTTTTTTTGGGGAAAGGGTTTTTGTTTTTAAATTAAATTTTTGTTTTTTATTTTTAAAAATTGGAAAGGGGGTTTTTTTTTTTACATTTTTATTTTTTGGGGGTTTTTAAAAATTTAAAAAAATTTTTAAAAATTTTTTGGGGCAAAAAATTTTTTCCCCAACCCTTAAAACCCAAACTTTAAAAAAATTCCCCAAAAAAATTTTTTTAAAAATATTAAATTTATAATAAAATTTTAAAAAATAGTAAAATATTAAATATAAAATTTTAAAAATTTAAAAAAAATTAAAAATAAAAAATTTTTTAAAAAAATTTTAAAAAAATTTTAAAAAAAAAATATTTTGAATATAAATTTTATAAGGCAAAAAAAAAAAAATAAAAAAAAAAAAAAAATTTTTCTTATTATAAATGGGTTATCCCAAAATTTCAAAAATTTTTTAAAAAAATTTTTAAAAAAAACCCCGGGGAAAAATTTTTTTAAAAAATTTTTCCCAACAAAAACAAAAAAAAAAATTTTTAAATAAAAACCTTTTTAACCCGCTTTGTTAATTAAACAACCAAACCTAAAATTTCTGGAAAATTTTAAAAAAAAAATTTTCCCAAATTTATCTTTTAAAATTTAAAAAACCAAAAAAACCCCTTTAAGGGAAAAAAAAAAAAAAAAAGGGAATTTTAAAAATTTTCAAAAAAAAGGGGCCCCAACCGGGGGTTTTAAAGTTTAAACCCTTTTAAAGGTTCCCCTGGGGTTTTGGGGGGGGAAAAGCGGGAAAAAAGTTTTTAAAAGGAAATTAAATTTTGGGGTTTAAAAATTTTTTTTTTGGTTTCTTTTGTTTAGGGAAGGTTTTTACAGGAAAAAAAAGGGGGGAAAAAGCCCTCTCTTTTTTTTTTTGTTTTAAAAAGGCCCGGGGCCCAAAGTTTTTAAAAAAAAAAAAAAAAACCCTAGATTTTTTAAAAAAGCCAAAAAAAAAAACCCCCAAAAAAAATTTTAAAATTTAAATTTTGGAAAATCCAAAATATTTAAAATAAAAAAAATTAAATATTATAAATTAATTTAAATTAAATTAATATTATTATTTATAAAATTTTATAAATAGTTTATAAAAAAGGGGGGGCCCGGCCCCAAAAAAAAATTTTAAAAAATTTTCGGGTTTAAAAAATTTAAATTTTTTTTAAAATTTCTTTTTGGGGGAAAAAATAAATTAAAAAATTTTAATTTATTAAATTTTAATTATTTAAAATTTTTTTTTTTAAAAATTTTAAATAATATTTAGTTATAAAAAAATAAAATTAAAAGAATTTGTTTTTATTATATTTTTTTATATTTAATAAAAAAAATAAATATTTTAAAATTTAAATAAAATGTTTTTTTAAAATTATTCCCTCCATAAAAAATTTTTATTTGTTGTTTTGTATATATATATATATATATATATATATATATATATATATATATATATATATATATATATATATATATATAAATAATATCCCAAATTGGAATAAATTAAGAAAATGGGGAATTTTTAAAAAAATTGGGAATTCAAAATTTTTTTTTAACGTGCAAAAACTGTTAAACCGATTTTAACGAAGTTTGGAAATATGGTTTAAATTGTTTATGGTCCATTTCGAAGATTCTAAAAAAATTTAAAAGGTTCAACACGTTCTACAGAAGAGGATATAAAATACGTATTTTGACCCTTAAATATTTATCAATGTTTTGCAACAAGAGCAGTGCATTTTGCATATTATTTTAACTAATCCTGCCTTGGAGGAAGCTCCATAACAAAATAATTTTCTTTTAAAGTTTTTCTTTAGGACCAATATTTACAATTACTATGAGCGATTAAAATAAAAGTATGCATTGTTTGTATTTTTTTATTAAATCTCGATTTGCGTTATTCTGAACTTGGCAGTTTATTTATTATTTTAAAAATGTCGTAAAAAAAAATACGTTATCTTTGTTACGCTTTTTTGTGTCAAGCACTTTACTTACCTGTTAGAAGTTACTGATTTAATTAATAGAAGCCAAGTATTTCTGATGAAACCTAATGAAGAACTCACAAAAATACCTAAATAGTTTTTCAGTAATACCATAAATTTATCCAGATTTTACTTTGCTGTTCTATTTATTTTAATTTAAATTAACCTTATTATATATACCTCATTTAAAAAATCATAAAAGTCTGTATCAGACACATTGGAATTTAACGAGTAATTTATCTTGGGGCCATCATAATGGCAAATCATGGATAAATATCCCAACTTCTTTTCCCTAAAAAATTAATTTAAATATGTTAATTAAAATTAAAACAGTCGTATATTAAAATTTCAAACATTTCTAATAAATCTTAATTCCATTGCAGTAACAGATTTATTTAAGGTTAAAAATTATACATGTAATAAATAACTGATTTGCAAGTGAAAATTTTTTTATGGGACTTATTAAAGGAAAACATATTTGGGTTTTAGAAAAAAGATGGTTTAATAACCCTTAAAACCAAGGGAAAAAAAACAACAAAGGATAAGGGAATTTTTTTTTCTTAAATTTGTATATAAGTGAGAATATCTTTAAACAATTGAATATAGGGATATGATAGGCCAAATAAAAAAAAAATCCAAATTTTATGTAGAAAACAAAAAATTTAACAAAAATATAGGGGTCATATAAAAAATTCTTTGTACGGCCTTTTTGTACAAACCTGTATACTCCGTTATTTTGCAAAATTGAGCAGCAAAAACCAAAATATTTTTATAAAAAAAATTTTAAATTTTGGGGCAATAAAAAGGGGGTCCCCTTTACCCCTTTTATATAAGTAACTAAACTACTATTTTTTAGTTTTCTTTTTAAAATAATTTGAAAACTAATAAAAATATGTATGGGGAAGTTATACTTAGGTTTTATTTTTATGCCAAATATCTAGTTAAAAAGTAACGTTAATAACATAATAATAATAATGTAAACACCAAACTAGTTTTAATTAAATTTCAAATTATTATTTAATTAAATTTTGCTTTAAACTGCATTTTTTTAAAAATAATAAAATGATTAAAAATAATAATAATTTTTATTTATAAAATTATAATTTTTTTTTATTTATAAATTTAAATATATATAAAATTTTATATAAATATAAAATATTAAAAATAAAATATATATATAAAATATATATAATATAAAATATAAAAATATATATATATATATATATATATTATATATATATATATATATTATTATATATATATATATATATATATATATATATATATATATATATATATATATATATATATATATATATATATATATATATATATATATATATATATATATATATATATATATATATATATTATATAATATAGGGCTTTTAAACCTATCCGATAAATTAAATCACACATGCAATGTAACGTAAAAATTTAAAAAAATCAATTTTTTTATTTAAAAAAATTGGGTTTATTCTGTTTCTTTGGACTTTTATAACATTTTTTTTAAATCATCTTTTTACGTAACATTACATGTGTGGTTAAAATTTGTTAGATAAGTTGTAAAACAAAAAATAAAGTGTAATAAAATTTGATTAAAGTCAATTTTTTTTAACACCCTGTATCTAAAAAAAAAGCATTTCAGATATATTTTTTTTTTTTTTTTATATATATATATTAAAATATATATATATATATAAATATATATATATATATATATATATATATATATATATATATATATATATATATATATATATATATATATATATATATATATATAGGGTAGGGGCATAGGGTAGGGGCACCCCAACCGCCACGGAGTTTATACGAAAGTCCGTGAGAATTTAAAAAAAAAATCTTTTTTAGGATGTATATAGACGATAGAGGACCTTTATTTAAAAATATTGGCATTTATACAGGGTTATTAAAAAAAAACTACCATATCAAAGTTATATTTTTTTTAAATGGGACACCCCATTTTTAATCGGGGTGAGGTGTATTTTAATTTGCAGTTGACTGGTAAAATAATATATGGGGTGTTGCTCTATTTCTTGTAGGTTTCTCAGTACCCTATAAATACAACCAAAACGCGCTTCAATGTACAATAACAATGTCGTGTCATAATTTTAATCATATTTTTTTAGGATTTATTTACTCTTACTGCAAATTTAACGGCATCCGAGTGCGCATCTATTTTTTCGGGAACATCAGGGGCGCCGCCAATTTTACACCCAAATGTCATTTTTCCTACGAGCGGATTGTGCGATGTGTGAATTGTTTTGTTTTTTTTTTCGTGTTTTGTAATTGTTAAGTTCAGTGTATTTTTTTCTAGTTCAGAACGTTCATTGCGGATTTTTGGTGATTTCTATATAAAAACTATGCCGTGTTTCATTAGAGAATGCAAGAACTATATCCGAAAGGCGAATAAACCATCAGGAATTATGTTTTATAAGTATCCTTTTTTAATTCGATCTTTGGTTTTAGAAACTCAATGCCTATATCATTTTGGGCAAGATGGAAAAATGTTTATAATTTAAAAAAAAATGTGAACTAATAATTTATGATGACTGAAAATATTTTTTTTAAGTTAACGTAACCGTACAAAGACACTTGGAATAAAAATCGTATAAAATACATGTAACAAAATGGGAGTGTGACGTACAGGCTCTTCAGTTTTCGTATCTTTTCATATACCAGCTCCCTTATTATAAAACATAGAAAGATGGGGTCTGCAGCTTACTGTCCTATTTGTTTGTAAAACTTTCATTGCCTCACAGGGTAATTTTGAAAATTTGTATTATCAGAGCCTATAATAAGTTAATAATAATAATAAATACTTTTTGTGGGTTCTCTAGGCAGGCAGTTTTACTTAAGTTGTGGCTAAATGTACTGAATATAGTGGGTGGCTGAACTTAGTTAAAAAACAAAAAAGTTTGTTCTCAGCTCTTCGACAAATCTTATTATGTTTATGCTCGAGAAAGGAAATATATAAAACCAAAACCATAGAAGAGATTAACGAAAAAAGACTACTGAAACTACACTCTTTAAAAATAAACTGTGTCTTTAGAATGAGCTATATTTTTTAATTATTTATTTTAATTTTATAAATTGATAAATTTAAATTTATGATTAGATTATTTGGTGTGTATTTGATCATCTAAATTTGTCTTGTGTCTAGAATAAGAAGTATAATATGTTAATAATGGTGCAAAATGAGATAATCAATTTTCAATGTTATTTCTATTTCCAGAAACTCTTCTTCGGTGGGGATATGAAAAACATGTTTAAAGAGTCTTGAGAAAGTATTTATGCATACTACTTTCATCAAACATCAGCCATTTATGTGATTTAGGCATAAATTTTAGATTGAACCGACTAATAAAAATATTAGTTAGTAGATTTATAGCCAGCATCTGTAGATTTTTAGGCAGTTGGCTGTTAAGCTTGACTTTTTTTTAGAATAACAAAAATAAATACCTTGTTTTTTTGTATCTAGCATTGGTTTGATTTGTATGTATTACTTTAATTTTATTTAAGTAGTACATATAAACCAGCTCATTAGTTGTTTTATTTTATACATACACAGGGTGTTCGAAAAATGCGCTGCCAAATTTCAGGAGGTGATTTCTCATTGAAAAATATTTAAAAGAAGTATCTACGTGGGTCCGAAAATGCATAGTTTCTAATATACAAGGTGTTAAACTTTGCCAGTGTTATTTGTTTAATAAGGGCATAGTTTTAGACTCATATTTATAGATTTTTTTTTCATATTATTATCTTTTAATGAGGCTTCACCTCCTGAATATTGAACGTGCCTTTTCGAACGCCCTGTATATAAAAAGCATTCAAATTAATAATGGCCATAAAATTTCTAAGTTCAATTTCATTTCTAATCAAAGATTTTTTAATATAATAGTATTCCCTCGCATCCTTGGGCCCACAGCTCTACTGTGAAAACATAGTGGATCCTCCATAATCTTCCCTTTCGCTCATAGGAGAAGCGAGTTTTATTCCCCTTTCATATCTCTGATTAAAATTAGATTTTTTTTATTTTACCAGCTGTTACTTAAAGAACAACTTTCCTATTTTAATAAACAATAAGAAAGTTTTTTGTAGATTTAATTCTTAAGATCTTTTATATCCTAATAAATTTAACTTACTCTTCTGAACCCAAAGGTTCTTTATTTTTTTTCTTAGCCAAATAATAACCGTAATTAAATTTTGATGGAACAGATTTGGATTCTGGACATATTGTGACGGCTGGAAATGGTAATTCAAACGAAGGAGTTTCCTTTGTAGAGAAACTAACAATAACTGGAGAATCTTGCCATTTGCTGTATGTTTTCAGAACTAACCATATGCAGAGTGTAAGAGAGATTAAAAAGCTAATAATCCAGAAAACCCTGCAATTAATAGATATATTAATGTCCTGTTATCTATTCAATAATAAAAATTTTAACCGAATGTTTTAAATAAGCATCTCAAAAACTATAGAACATACCAAGATGGTGTGAATATGCTATTTAAAGCGTTTTAAACCCAAACAAGTATTTTCGGAGATAGGTAAAAGAAATCAAAATATTGCTAAATCGTTTTTGTTTTTTCTAGCATAATAAAAAACATGACATATGCCTTATACCATTTTTCTGACTACATAATGATGCATTTGTGATCTAACGTTTTCAATTTTGGCAACCATCATCAATTCTATTATTTTTCTTGGCGGCATATTAATATTTTACAATTTTTACTAGCCTCTTTTTTTAATTTTAAATGATATATTTAAAATATTTTTTTGTCGTAGTAGACATTGACTTTTTTTAGTCACATTGTCATGCAAATGACAAAAGAAATATAAGAAGGTATGATAAAACTTAATTTAGAAAAAACAAAAATAACAATGTGAAAACAGAAAAAATGTACCTGTACAAATCTATTCAAAATTTAATATGACTAAATCATAGTACAATATGTCATTGTCAAACACTAAAATTCGTCCTTCAATGAGATGCCCAGTCAGTACAAGTATTGAGGGCAAGCAGCGCAATAGCCTTATTACTACAGTTTTTTGCCAACCTTTTAGTCATTTCCTGCAATACCCTTAATTTATTGTTTGCTTAGGTAGCAGCCGTTGCTAAACCGTAAAAATCGGTGATGCTTCGGTGAACAAGATATAGTAAACCGTATGATGGAAATGAAAGGAATAAATTTATTATTTCGTTAACCCCGTATATTTTTGAAAATCGATCAGGCATGTCGATTTTTCATTTCAATTCATTGAAAACTTGTCATGTAAAAAAATCTGATTCTTATCAAGAGTGCTACATTCAAATTAAACGTATTTGACGTGTCACATGTAAATGGTATTAGTTCCATTACATTGCAGTGAAGTTGAGTTATTGTGATTTAGGTTTTTTTTTTAAATGAAACTCAAAAATTTATAAAAAAAAAATTCTTGTCATGATTGGTTGTGGAAACAAAACAAATACAACGATAAATATCCTGACCGAGAACCAATTTCGCAATCCACCGTAAGCAAAATTCAGAAAAAATTCAGGGAAACCCGCCATGTAAGAGACCTCCCAAAAGGCAGTAAAAAACAAGTAACAAATAACAAAAAATTAGATGTTTTGCTAGCTTTTGAAGAGGATCCCCATACCAGTTCACGGCAAGTAGCATTAAATAATAGCATATATCATTCAACAGTACTTGCAACACTAAAAAAGGAAAAGTGACATCCTATAAAGTTGTTTTAGTCCAGGAGCTTCTAAAAGATGACTTTGATAGACGCATTCAATTTTGCGAGATTATGATGGAAAAAAATAACAGGGATCCAATGTTTTTAAGAAAAGTTCTTTTTTCGAAAGAAGCTTATTTCTTCTAAAGGGTCATGTAAATCGTCAGACGTGTCGGTACTGGGCTAAAGAAAATCCACATTGGGTGCAGGAGTATCATACTCAATACCATGAGAAATTAAATGTATGGACGGGAATAATATATCATAAAATTATAGGACCATACTTTTTCGATGAAACTTGAACAGGTCTTCGATATTTAGAATTTCTCCAAAATGTCAGAACTAAATCGGCTGTTCCCAATAACAAATGATTTGTGGCTGCAGCAACATGGTGCACCGCCACATTATGCGGTCTTGGTAAAAAACAACTTGGACAGACTTTTTCCAGATCATTGGGGATACATAAAAAGTAGAGTGTACAATAATAGACCACATAATATCGATGAACTCAAAGTACGCATACGGATCGAGATGTCGCAGATAACTCCGGAAGTTTTTCAAAACGTTCAAGATGACTTCGTAGCTCGCCTATCTCATACCCCCTCATGACCCTCAGCAATAATACATTGCTGAGGGTCATCAATTTAAGCATATGGTTTAATATTGGTTGTTATTTCTAAACAAAAATGTTAATTGTAATAATAAAAATGTTTGATACTTAACAAACGTCATTTTTTAAAAAGTATTGATATGGTCGAATAGAGAATAAAAAGACCTTTTAAATGATGTACCGCATCAACTACGTTTCCATTTAAAAAAAAATCATCGATGACGTCATCAAGCTTCTACCGATGATACAAGAAAAAAAATCTGACAGAAGGTGCAATTGAAATTAAAAATCGACGTGTCCGAACGTTTTTCAAAAATATATGGGGTTTACGAAATAATGAATTTATTCCTTTCATTTCCGCCATACACCAAAACATTGTGGTTTAGGTGTTATTAAAAAGTTATAGTGTGTCCCTCTTCTTCTGAAGCCAACACGTTTGCTAGGTTTATTTTAGGGGCAATATTTTTTGATTTGAAAGGATTTTAATTGAATTTTTTTAGTTTTATTTAAAAAAATGTAAAAAAGAAAGTTATTATTTTTAATAAAAAGTCAATTATGATATTCGATGCTAAAATGGGACGGTTCTAATACACAATAACTGTATGTTTGTCCTTTTTCAACCTACGCACTTAAACAGAGAAGTAGTAATAACGGATTGTATTATGTTATTTATTTAAAGAAGCATTCGTAGTCATTGTTTTTAGTTTTGTTAGTACATATATAGTAATTTAAATCTATCATATTTGATCCTATGGTCATAAAACAGCAAGAAAGACGTTTATCGATTTCCGAGATAAAAATTTATAATGGAAAGCGAGATGTAGAATCAGGCCCGTGCTGGGTACCTCTAAAGGGCGCGGGACAGAGAGTTGTGAGGGAGCCCATAACATCGCAGAATCGGCCCGGGCCGGAAGGAAGAATGTAAACATCAGTAGGAGTCCAAGCGCATGTAGTGTGCTAATTCTTCGACGCGGCTTTGGACTCATGATAACATGTTTAAGACTTTAAACCCATCTCGGGCTGATAAGAAAATTGATTTTACTTTGCCTTACTACTTACTAGTAAGGTTATCAAACATATTAAAAAGCAATGTTTATTTACTTAATATTTGAAGTAGTTAACAAATAAATTTTACCGTATTTTAAAACTATAAATTATTTAATCCAAGCCAACGTACGTTTTGTACGGTAAAATAACTTTTCCTTGAAAGTTAATAACTGTTGATTATGAAGTGAAAAAATAATTAAACTCGGTGAAATAAAAAAACTATTATTTATTACACCTAATGTAGACCCAATAAAGTAAACGCATTAAAATATTAAGCTATAATAAAAAGTAACTATAACTAGTGTTAGATATAATACCCCCACAAGCTTAATTAAATCAGAGACACTGCTTATTTTATTAGTGTACCCTAACGTTTTGAAGAAAACTATTTAATAACACCGGCACACAAAAAAATAAAGTGGTCTGTACAGTTGTCCAGACCCATCCATCTATATGTATTTTGATGAGCTGAATCCAAATTCGAGATCCGTTTGGCCCATACACCCTCAAAATGTTGAGTAAATTGCGAAAAAGTTGCTAGAAATGGTTAAAAATTTCAGTTGAGTTCAATAAAAACGATTTTTTTTATTGAACTCGATCAAGTATCTTTCTTATACATTTCCATACGCTGAATCTAAATCTGAAGTCCGTTTAGCTGTACACCTTTCAAATTTTGAGTGGAAAAATGCTAAAAATTGCAAAAAATTACAGTTATGAAAATACAGTTTTTTATGGAACTTGATCAAGTATGTAAATTTGGAGTATGTACAGGCAGACGGACTTCGCATTTAGATTCAGCGTGTCGGAATACATAAGAAACATACTTAATCTTGCTTAAGAAAAATTTCTTCAATTTACTTAAAATTTTTAGTGTGTATGGGCCAAACGGACCTCGGATTTGGATTTAGCGCATCAAAATACATATAGATGGATGGGTCTGGTCAAATGCACAGACTACTTTATTTTTTTTGTGTGCCGGTGTAATGAGCTATCATAAAAATACCTGTAAATAACGTAAGATACAATCACATCGATAAAATGATTGCTAATAAGCAGTCTTTTTTAATATGTTACATACGAGTATTATGAAATATTATAACTATAACTTATAACATGTAACCTATTATATTAAAGTACAACCTTCAATATTGAGCTGGATAAATATCACTTTCAATTATCAATTTCAATTATTCAATTGGCAATAGAGCACTAGTATCAAATTAAATTTACTCTTTATTGAACAGTGGGTAAAAAAGTCTATATTATTATAAGGGATAAACAACCACAAAAATTTTCAATTGTTTTACAAGCTGTGAGTGCGCGGTATGACCTTGAAGGCGAGGGCGCAGGGGGATTTGTCCCCCTATCCCCCCGGACCAGCACGGGCCTGTGTAGAATTCTACTAGACAAGGAGTTCCTCTACAAGGCTTTTGTAAATTATGTTGAAAATTTTGTTCTTATACTCACAGAAACAGCTTTTAAAGTAAGTAGCATGAAAAAGAAAGCGGTTTTATTAAAAAAAAAAAAAAACATATTAAAAAATTGTATAAAAAATACCTATAACAACCTGCTTTATTCGTTGGTAAAAAAAAAAATATCGAAAAATAAGCGCATAAAATTATTTACTTTTTAATTAAAAAAGCATATTTTTTTATTTTAAATCCATTATCTTATATATTTTTTTTGTTAAAAACTATAGTATTTATAAGTGGAATTTAAACCAATATTTGTTGTTAAAATTTATTATTTTACTGAAACCAATTAAAAACATAGAAAAAATTTACAGCCTGTCGTGTCCATTGCGGTTTTAATTTAGATCGACATGCAGCACGAAAAGACAATCCATCGATCAAATAGAGCACTGATTTATTATTGGTCAACCTGTTTTAACAAAATACCACTTATTTGAAAACGAATGGTTTATAAATAAATTAGTATTTATTTATGTTCTTTATAGTTATGCAAATTCTTTTAATTTAGGTGTTTTATATTAATTTCATTATTTCGCAGGGCTCTGGGAACGTGGGTAAAATAAATAAGTTTTGGGTAATATACAATAAAAAAAAAACTTCGATAAAAGATTACAGTGATTTGAATATTAAAAAACAATCTAATAATAAAGGTTTTATTGAGAATGATGTCCTTCCCCCTTAAAAAATATATTGAAACTTTAATCCCAGTATTTTGCACCAAATATAAAGTTAGTACCAATATCCAAACAATAAATTTTTTTTTTTTATTTTTTTTCCCGATAAGGGTCGAACATACGGAAAAACCACAAGAGGACAAAGAGTTTCCAAATAAGATAGAAAAATTATTTTTCATTTTAGAATCTATCGGCGGCGCACCGCAAATAAGTTCAGGAAAAGGAAAGGGGGCTTAACCCCTGAAAAAAATATTATCCTGTAGATTATGTCATTCGCTTGACATGTGCAATCATGTAACTTCTATTGCGTAACCTATTTTTATTTGAAATTTTAATCATAGAATAAACCAAAAAATCAGTACATGATATTTGGGAACACTCTGTATATAAACTTATTACATTTTTTAAAGACTAGTGAAACCAGCTTCTGCAAAGTTTACCATATTATCCAGTACATGAGTTTTACCATACATTTTTTTGGCTAACACACAGGTTTTATATTAACCATGTTTATGTAATAATATTTTGTTTCCTATCTTACCTAATTCCTATATCCAATATTTTATCATCACATTATCTACGGAAAAATTAAAAATTTAAAATTTTAGTAGTATTGGTATATTTTTGGTAAGTCACTGACCATTTGATCTGAAAAGCCGTCACAAATATCCCATACTTGTGTATTATCTAAACTAAATTAAAAAACATTTGTCAGAAAATTTTATTGATTAAAAAAGTTGGCACATGACGTCAAACTATATAAGCAGTAGTTTGTTTTATAATAAGTCAAACGATATAAAGGGTTAGTCAAAGAACTTGAATCCAGCTTAGGAGTAAAATACTTTTATTTCAAATAACAAGTCAATATTTGATCTACGCGAGAAGAACGGCAGCGGTTGGGTGCTACTGGGGTTTTTCGGATCGCTGATTACGATGGGAGGGTCGCTTAATCTTCATCACGTCAGGTCCAAGGTTATTTGAAGGTCAAGTTAAGAAAAAACCATCGGAAAAATCTGAAAAAATTCATGCATATGTTTTCGAGGTCGCTGTATCCAAATCCGGCGTTTATTTAAAATTTGAATCTATCTATATGCATAAACTTTTCTAGATTTTGTCAATGCTTTTTTCTTCTCTTGACCTTAAATGATCTTGAACCTGACCCTACGAAGGTAAAGTTACCTCAGATTCCGATTAATCCACCTCGAAAATAAACGTACGCTTTTTTTTTCGAATCAACTAGGATAGATGTAAATAAACGTTGAATTCGGATTTAGCGACCTCGAAAACATATTCCTAAATTTTTCCGATGGTTTTTTTTACTTGACCTTCAAATGACCTTACACCTGAAGTGATGGAGGTAAACCAACCTTCTCATCGTAATCAGCATCATTATTCTGATGTTATATTTTTTTTCGACCGATTGGAAAATACCCATTTTCTGGAGAATTTTTTGACCAGAAAGTAACTTTTTCCGGGCTAGACCGAAAAGTGGTTATCAAGGACAAAAAAAATACTTTTGCTGGGCTCATTTGTCACTTTTCTAGTCCCATGTATCACTATGCAGAACCATGGAATAAAAAATAAGCTGCTAATTTAGAGCATAGTTTTTATTTATGGTTGTTACTGAAACGAACTTCAGTTGATTGTTATAAGTGTAAATCCATGTCATATTGATGAAAATAAAATTGTTTTTCTCCAACCGTCAAAAAATTTTGACATTTTTGTACTACTTTCAGGTGCAAAAGCTATCAATTCTCATACCATACAAAAATGTGCTTGTTGCTTACCAACACTTTTAATCCTAGGATTAAAAGTGCTACTTTTAATCCTAGGATTAAAAAAACGATTTTTGAATAACTAACTAACCAATTTTGACTTGGTTGGAGAAAAAATAGTATATATTATACGGACTAAAAGTGCTTGACTAGTGGTTATTTTTACTCGCAATTTTGCATTTGCTTGGCTGCACTTTTAATTCTTATAATTTAATATACTATTATAACTGTGTTTGCGTTTATATTCTTTAAAAATATTTTCTGTCGAAAAAAAAACATTGTTTGTTACACACCCGAAAAAAAGTGTTTTGAAACACTACTTTCCGGTTTTATAACGTTAATTCCTTTTTAAAATAGCTACAAAAATCACTTTTAAATAACTTTTATCAAATTAATATATATTTGTAAAATTAAACTCTATTTATATTTTTTTAGCTAACCGCCGAATCCAGGTTTGTTACTCTAAAAATTTACAAGTAATCTTTTCAACAATTTAAAAATTTTACCAATTAAATGTTCATATAACGAATTTCCATATAACGAATTAAATATTTGTTTCAAATTTTATGAAAGTGTAGTACTGAACAACTGTTAAACACTTTCAAAAGAATTTAAAAAAGTCTACGTTATATAAGACTTTCTTATATGAACATTTATGTTATTAAAATATTTGCCTTGTTAAAAATATTAGTTGTACCTAATTACAATTTTTGACCAACGGCGCAGCTTTGGGCAATTTAATTCATTTTTTACCATTATTTCGTAATAAATTTTTTGATATTAGCGTTAATGATAATTTGGTATGTGGTTTCTATTTTCTGCTAGTTTTATTAAAAAGGTGCTCTTAAATTAACCCGATAAACTTAAAGTGTTTAAAATATTTTATTTTAAATTAAAATAATTATAAGGCTGTTTTCCCAAAACGAATTTAGGCATTACAGGAAATGGCGGATACGCTCTTGGCTGGCAATACATGTACTGACTAGTCATTTCAGGAAATGAAGGACATAAATATTTATTTACTTTACTTTGCTAATATTGCATTAAAGACAAAAACTTTAAATGGTTATTTATTATTCACTTAATATTAACTGTGCTGCAGATGCCAGTAAATAAAAACTGAATATTTATAAAATATTTTAACTTAGATATTTATGAAGTTATGGTTTATAACGTTAAAATTACCCAATCTTACCTTTCGAAAATAGTCCTTTCTGAGAAATATCTAAAACCATGAATAGTCGTATTTTCACAATATTCCCTAAAATACTTAACCATTTTACTCCTAAATCTTTTTTCCTCTTTAATCATTTCCTTTTCATTGCTGCCATTTTGAATATGGCTTGACATTTCCATTGTCTTTTTTTTTTTTTTTCTACGTGTAAGTCCACCAAATATAATAAAATAAAAATATTCCTAAAATAAATGTAGAACTGCTTGGTTGGATAAATAAAAATTAAGGAACTCGCTTTACAGAAAGTCTATTAAAAAGAGAAAATGCAGCTTTTGCCATTATAGACTTTCTGTACAAATTTTAAAACATTGTTGTTTTTTGGGTCCTAACGTTAAATGATTTTGTAACTCTTTGAATTTTTAAAGACGGCAGCAAAATTTTACAATTAAAAAACCTTTAGCTTTGCAGCTGCTTGCTTGTAGCAACAAATTAATAACCAATATTTTATCTTATTTTTAATAATAAACAGGAGGTCAAGCTCTTTAAACCCATCTAAAAAAAATGCTTTATGAGTTTTATATAATTAAAGATTTTTTCTAACGTATTTCTCCAGATAAATTAATTTTTTACAATGACATAATAATTTGAAGTAGGTCTCCGAAACAAAAGGTACAAGGTTTTCATTTAAATTCTGACACCCACATACAACAATAACTAAAAAGAATAGATAGAAATAGATAGATAAAAAAGATAGAAAAAAAAATTCTTGTAAAAAAGTTTCATAGTTTTTCATCTATTTTCTTTTAACCATAACAAAAGAGAGAAATTAACATCAAAAAGCTAAAAAAAATTAATAAGTTAACTTTTTTTTATATAAGAAACACCATGTATAGTTTTATTTGAAATGAAAGGTTCATTCATCGTTTTTTTTTTAAATATGTAGTTTGCTGGCATTGCGTTTGGCTGTTTTGAAAATATCTTTTTTGTTTTTTTCTTGGGTTTAGATTCTGTATATTAAAACAACAAGTTTAAAATGCGTATGGTCATTTGGGTCATTTTTAAATTTGTTTTTCATTTGTTTTTTCCAAAAATAATATAAAATTTAAATCGGTATTTGGATATTACACAAAAATTATAATACAATTATTAAGGTACAGGTTTTCTTTATAAAACAAAAATTTGTTATGTGCTAAAAAACAATATAGTTTAAAAATAAATTAGAAAACGATGCACTTTTAAAAATTAATATCACAGATTTTTAATAGGTACCTTCAATAGCGGATGTTTTTTTAAAATGCGTGGTTTTATTTTGTATTAAAGATGGATGGCATTTTTTATAGTAGAAAGCATTTTTTAACTAATTCTTTACGTTTTTATATTATTAAAATTTAATTAAGAGGATATATTATACTAGACTATAAATTATTTAATTAGGTTTGTGTAAATGTAGCTAAGCTCGGTAATGTCAGTCCTGTTGTTTATTGCGTTGTTGTTTTTGAAATTCGATTCTCTCTTTGATTTGTAGTTTGTAATAGTTCTGGTTTTTATTAATTATTTTTGTTTCGTTGTATTTAAATTCGTGTTTTTGTTCTGTTGTATGTTTATTTAGTGCTGTTTGTGCATTTTTCGTATATTCATGTCCGTTTAACAAACGTCCGATATTCAAGGTACGTACCAAAAATCTGTGATATTAATTTTTAAAAGTGCATCGTTTTTTATTTTATTTTATTATTTTTAAATTGAATTGTTTTTTAACACATAACTAATTTTTGTTTTATGAAAAAAACTTGTACGTTAATTGTATTATAATTTTTGTGTGATATCAAAATACTGATTTATATTTTGTATTATTTTTAGGAAAAATAAATGAGAAAAAATTAAAAAATGACCCAAAGTAGGGTTGAAACGTCATTTTAACCTTGTTGTTTTAATATACAGAACCTAAACCCAAGATAATCAAAACAAAAAAGATATATGGTTCAAAAATAAGAAATATTTATATGGTGGTAGAAGATGGAAGAAGCTACTAAAAATAATTATAACAATGACTTTTTACAAAGAAATCATTGAGACGTATGGACTACACAGAGCTAAAGACCTAAAGGAATTTTCTAAAACTATATTAGCAGTAGTTTGTTTAATTAAAAGTCAAAGGATATACAGGTTAAGTCAAACAAATTAAAAATTGCTTAAAAGTTATGTACCCTTATTTTAAAAAATATAATAAAATATTTAATTAATAGTTCGGTTAGAATCCAAAGCTATTCTTAAATTCCTTGTCATAGCATCCATTCAAATTTTTATTTATTTATTTATTTTTTGAAAATTTTGAATTACCTCTGTATTATACATATTTTTATTATTCTAATGTTATATTTTCTTAAAGTGGCTGCAACCAAATCACTTTTGGATAACTTTTTTTTTTATATTAGAGCGTATTTCTAAAATTTAAGTGAATTTATATTTTTTTAGCTAACTGGCAACTTTAGGTTTGTTGCAATCATATATAACAACACTCTAAAATTTTACAATTTTTTTTTTAGATAGGCAAATATTTTACTAATTATAGTGTCTTTATAAAAAAGTTATTGGTAAAATATCTGTCTTGTTAAAAAAACTATTTAGTGAAATTTTAGAGTTTTGCTAATACTGCAGCAAACGTGTAGTTGGCGTTTAGTTAAAAGAATATTTCCAGTTAAATTTAATTAAAAAAAAAGGAGGTACCACTTACATCATTGAAATAGTAAACTATTTAATTCAAATTTATTAAAACACTTACCTTTACTGTCTAAATCGTGTATTATTTAAAATGATAAATTTAAGTTAATAGAACACTCACAGAGTATCTTTAAAACTTTTACGCACAAAAATATTTTTATACCTATAGTTTGTTTAAAAGGTTAAACAAATATTGCACATTTGTTTGTATTGAGAACTCATGCGTTAAATTATGAAATATTTTCGGCATACTAGAAAAAAGAATATTAGAATAACATCCTGGACCAATCTTTTAAAACACCTATGAAAGCTAAAGGTTAGCTTCTTTAGATGTGATCATCTCTATCATTTTTTGTTTTTTCATAAGATACACTGCTAAACAGTTGAAAGGTCTAATAAAATTGAATATTTTTTGCCTTGGAATAAAATTATAAGGGTCTAAATACTTTATTCTAATACTAATATACCATATATATCTTAACAGACGTAAGAGACAGTTCATTATTAGTGGATATAAAGATTCAGAAAAACACAGTCGAAAAACTGTGAACATTAGGAGAAGGGCAAAGTGAGAAGTTCGGGGACTTTTCTAGAGAAACTCTAAGGGTTACATGTGAGTGGCACTTTTTATTTCTTATTGAAAGCTACTAGGAAAGTAACTATTTATTCCAATCTTTCTGAACGGAAGCCCTACTATCCAGATGAGAGACAGGTCCCAAGCAGCTCGTGGCTGGACAAGAGGTGGAAGTTTTTTGGTAAGAGTGTTTCCCAAATTTCTGAATTAGGAAGAACAATTTCGGTTTTTTATTTTTTTCTTAGGTTTGTACTCTTAAATAATATTTTTACTTAAAATTAAATTAATAGGCCTTTCTGCCATTTAAAATTAAATTACGGAACCGTACAGTATACCGGCATTATATGGTTAGTTAATAAAGGTAGTTTATAATTTTTATGGAAATCACATTAATAACTCCAAATGGCTACAAATTAATAGTTTAATATTTATTTGACTAATAAACTAAAAGATTATGTAGCTTTTAGTTTGTAGCCTAATAAAACACTATCATTTAAAACTTGCACAAATTATGAATGGAAAACCAGACCAAAAGGTATGTAAATTAGAGAGTGAGTTTGCGATTTTCTTAGTCTTACACCCTATCCATTAAAATATTAAATAATTTTATAAAAAAAACCTAAAAGTAGTACAAGGAATGAGATCAAAAGAATAATAGGTCCACAGTATGCTATTTTTTATGTGGGTGGAAAGTGGCCGTTTAGAGTTTTTTATACCAAAACTATAACAAGTATTTTTTAACAATGTTTTGCTATTAGCCAAAATAATTTTTATTTCATATTATATTTTATTTCAGGCAAAATAATTTCCTTTAACGATGTTTTGTTGCTGTTATGTCCTTTTTTAAAGATTATTTTTTAAATTCTTATTAAATCTATAGTTTTTATTAGCCATTATCACATATTTGTTAAAAGTCAAACATATTTATTTGTTTGTTTTGAAATCCATGAACAGTTACTTAAAGCTTAAAATGTCTTATTTCGGCAAATAGGGCGCAATACTAATTTTATTATTTTATACTAATTTTTAATCTATATTAGTAAAAAAAAACAGTAAATCATATGCACTTTTTAAGGTTATCAACTAGTACAATGCTTTAATTTATTCTTTAAACGAAAGCTGTAAACCGGCTGCTTAATAGGTTCGCAAAGAAAGTGGTGTGTGCTGGGTGTCGATTCAAATTTTTTTGGCGTATTTTTTACGCTAAATACGAATCTGAAGTCAGAATTGGGGGTCAAACAGCAAAAAATCGAATGAAGGCGTAATTTTAGATATTAACGATTTTTGTTAAATTTAAAACGTCAATATCACCAAAACTATAAAAGCTACACGAAATTTTTTTTGGCCATAAACTTTGTTTTTCTACAAGACCTTAAATTTTGTTTTCATGACATTATTATCTAAATGCAATATTTTTGGAGTTATAATCGAAAAACCGAATTTTCAATATTTTTTAAAGTATACTTCTGGAAAAATTTGAAAATTAATATTTTTTTCGTTTTTTGATTTTTTTTCAAATTTTGAGTAATTTGTAATTTAAATGAAAAAATAAATGATTAATAAAAAAAATCAAAAATCACATTACTATAAAAATATTTTTTTTCTCCAATTTGGACCGAAACTTTTTGTCAAAATTAAATTTTTGTTTATATCTCCTTTAATATTTATCCTATTAAAAATGTTTATTTAACCTTTTATAAAGGCAATTTAAAAAACTCAATTTTTTTTGGGTTTTTTTTTTATTTTTTATAGTTTATATAATTGTAGTCCAAAAATTCCGTGGAAGCAGGTTTCTGCCGGTAAATGTATCGGTTTTTTGGGATTTTCTTTATTTTTTGCTGTTTGAGCCCCAATTTCGACTTCAGATTCGTGTTAAGCGAAAAAAAAATATCCCAGAAAATCTTGGTCCGATATCCAGCACACATCACTTTTTTTGTGAACCTGTGTAATTGCCACTAGACAGACTATGTGCAGTTTTTAAGACTGGTAATAGCAATTTATGGTAGAAAACAGTAAATTTTTTTTCAAAGTATTTTTCACCAATTGTCTTCAATGTTACAAACTATTGAATTGGCTTCCTCAAGGTTTTATTTAGATCTGATATACTTTCAGCAACATTTATTACTTTTGTTTTAACACGACATATTTTATCAATACCAACGATACCAAGATATGTCAATGTTTTTACAACATGTAACAAACAGCTGTTTTAAGTTAAAACTTTTAACTATACTATACAATAAAATTTTTTACTTAAGCTTTTTAAATATCAAACAATATAATAAAAAACCAGCAATCTTAATTTTAAACCTATTACATTCAGAATTATTATCATTTTACACTCTTTGTATAAAACCCAATTTCATTTTTGTTACGCACATATGTTTTTAATATCCTTTTTAAGTAATATCCTAGATTTTTAGATTAAATTAAAAAAAAACACACCTATATATAGATAATACTTTATCCTTGGCATTTCAATTTTTTACCAGTGTTTGTAAATCTTCTTTTAATGCCAAATTACTAAAAAACTAGTTTTTCCACATTAGGATGTTGATTCCTTGCATATTTTTTATTCTTGATGCTTTTTTGCCTGTTTTATAATTCTTTTATTAATATTATATTATAAGATAGGCATATGTGATGTAAGATATCAATTTATATATCTTAAAATAAGTAGATATTTTGTGTTGTTTTAAAGTCTAGTTTAAGTACTTTTAGCGAATAGCGCTTTAGAAAAGTTTTGGTTAGATCTTAAAGGAAAACACTGCACATTACCCAAAAAGGTTATAGCTCTAGGGTGAGGTCTAGCCAAGGTTGGTTAGAATAACCGTAATTTGGATTCCACTATAGGCTTTAAATTTAGTTCATTTGGGTCTAACCACAACTAACCACATGAAGATGTTTATAAATAAACAAAAGATATCCAGATCTTAATGTTCAGATACGCTTGAAACATGTTTTTTAGTTTTTTTTATTATTTAAAACCCATAAAATAAATTATATCAAAATCCCCGTACTCCTATTTTAAACCAGAAAGTATTTCTCCCCTTTAAATCTGCATACTATGTATGTGTATATATATATATATATATATATATATATATATATATATATATATATATATATATATATATATATATATATATATATATATATATATATATATATATATATATATATATATATACAGTGTGTCCCAGGATGAGCGAATTTATACGTAAAAATGACAAAAAATTTTGGAATTGAAATTTGACCGTTTGCCATCCAGCCCTGCTTGGTTAAAAAATAAAATTTAGCCTATTTTTATTTTTTAAAAATCAAGCATGCCTTGATACGAGCATTTTTTAAATTTTATGAGTAGGTAAAGTAGTATTTCTAGGCAAGATATAAAAAAAGTTTATAAGAAAAAGTTCTTTAGAATGCAAAATTATGCCCGAATACCGAATTTCATAACCATAGGCCTACTTTGATTTTTACGTCTGGTGTACCAATTAATTTTTTATTCATATTTAATAATAAGTAAATAATTTAAACGTAAAAATCAAAGTAGCCCTATGGTTATGAAATCCGGTATTCGGGCATAATTTTGCATTGTAAACAACTTTTTCTCATAAACTTTTTTTATATCTTGCCTAGAAA
Source organism: Listronotus oregonensis (assembly GCA_019359885.1). Lineage (NCBI taxonomy): Eukaryota > Metazoa > Arthropoda > Insecta > Coleoptera > Curculionidae > Listronotus > Listronotus oregonensis. The sequence goes on from JAHBCN010000279.1 coordinate 26,449, forward strand.
TACTACTTTACCTACTCATAAAATTTAAAAAATGCTCCTATTAAGGCATGCTTGATTTTTAAAAAATAAAAATATGCTAAATTTTATTTTTTAATCAAGCAGGGCTGGCTGCCAAACGGACAAATTTCAACCCCAAAATTTTTTGTCATTTTTACGTATAAATTCGCTCATCCTGGGACACACTGTATTATAAGTCCAATTCGAATTAAAAGTAAAACAATGAGTTAAACATAACCAAAAAATTTGCTTTCAAAAAAGTATCACCAGATGTTTTCACCCTTTTGACGAGAAAAGCTACCCCTTAAACATAATAAAATAAAAAGTGCGAAAAAAAAAATATTTTTTTACATTTTGCCTTTGATTTTGATAGAAAGCCATTTTTCGGTTTTTTTTTTCATCCTGTTAACAACTAACATGAATCCGAAAATATTTCTTGGACGTTAAAAGAGTATCTGATTTATTGTAAAATAAACTCAAGTAGTGTACAAGTAATTACTTATACTTTTTTTTACTTTTTGCTTTATTTTTCAAATAAGAAGCCATTTAAAATTAAAAAATATATACATATATAAAAAAAACAATTAATACAGATTGGGAAGTTGTTTCAACCCCAATGAATTACCCGTAAATTTAATTTAGGCTCAAATCAATATGTCATGAAAAATACTAATTTTTATCAATATTAAATAATTTCTATAAATTTTTTATAAGTTTATTCCTAAAAACCTTCTAAAAATTGTGTTTTTGTCCTTTTGGCAGTGACGCTGAAAGTATTTTCTAGGTGCTAAAAAAGTTTTTTATATGTTTTTTATAAGATTTAAGAAAAAAACCCTAAAAAAGGTATTTTTTGTATTTTTAGGGGTGATGCCAAAATAACCGAGCTGCGGGACCCCGAAATATTGAATCAGGGATCCAAAAAACGTACACTGAAGGTAGTCTCCACTTGCAGCAAAATTGGGCACCCAGGATCCGCGTTTTAAATTAAATATCAGCTTTTCTGTAAGAGACACCCACGCATATTTGCTCCTGGGCTGTAAGTCTAACGGCCGAGTGATAATCGCGTTGTTAAATATAGCAATGGACTTAGCAATTGTTAAAAGTTAACAGCGGTTTAGAATGTTTAACAAAATGTCAGATTTTGACAGGTTGCCTATTAAAATCATTGAATAACACTGACAATGACGTTTTGTTAAACATTCTAAACCGTTATTAACTTTTAACAATTGCTAAGTACATTGCTAAATTTAAGAACGCGATCATCACTTGGCCGTATGTACACTGTCCCAAGATAAAAAGCCCTAAAGTCTTAAATACAAAATAGAATTAATTTGTGAAATTAAAGGAATTAAATACTTTTAAAACATCTCCTAAAACGTGACGTAAATTTAATGTTCAACTTTTAACAATGGTCAAACTTGATTTCATATGAAGTAATAGTTTGAAAGCGCCAACTAAGATTAGCGACATCAATAATGTGATTTTAAATTTTTTCTTTGGCAAAACTTTATAGTAGAATATCTTCGAAACAAAGGTAAATTTGCAAAAAAAGTATTCTTGATTTTCGAACTAGAATTAAGAAAGTTATTTGAGTCTTTATTTTTCGCCTCTACTTACCAATCACCGTGTGTATATATTACCCCTAAAATTATTTGAACGGTATTTCTGGACACCCTGTATAAAATAACCATAAAACGGTATAGCAATAACAGTCAAGAGTATATTACAATAAAAATTAAAAATGATTAAATTCCAAGAAATAGGTATGAACTAAAAAAGTACAGATTTACTGCATGTAGACATCAGTTTTTTAAGGAGATATTTACCATCGGACATCAAAAGGGCAAGCCATGACGTTTCAAGTGTTCATTGAGGTAGAAAAAGGGTCTTTGCATCGTTAAATTTGTTGGGTCTTCGTAACTTAAATATTTGCTAGTAAATCCTTTTAAGAAAAGAAAATATAGATCTTGCTTAAAGAAAATGTTTTGTTTGTAGAACGCAAAAGTTATTTAAATTCAAATGTATGTATTGATGCAATGGTCAAAAATTTCTTTTTTAATAATATAATCTCTAAAGAAGCATTAATTTTTTCAGACGAAATGGAATTGCAAAATTATTATGCAAAAGCCATGAAACCAATTTCAACAAAATTTTATTTGATGTTTCACCAACTCCTGACGTTTTATATGAACGAATATGGAGTTCCTCGGAAAAATCTAATTGTCTAAAATATTCATGCAAACAACTTATTTTCTTGCTTATTTTTTGTTAATTGCTATATGGAAATAAGCGTAATACATTTTGCGATTTCTAACTTATCCTATTGTGTAGAATATTTAGTTATGAAACTTTTATCGTTCTATAATTATTTTGTTTGTCCCGTTATTTGTTTATGGTCACCCTATTTATGACTTTGTTTACTATAGTGATCCCTTTTAAGACCATTTAATAATAATTATAATGAAGTGTAGGACTAGAAAACCGTAATTTAAAGCAAACTCTTTATTCGTGCTATTTTAATTAAAGAGTGACAAAAGAAAAAACAAAAAAACAGTAACCATGGTCACAAACGCAAATGCCAAATGTGTTTTATTTTTTTGCTTTAATTATTCTTAAAGTTTTTTTTTGGTGATGGTATAGAGCTAAAGTAAAATTCTTGCAGAAAGCTGAATCATTTCATAAATAAAAAAAAAATCGGACAGTATTATTTATCTTTATCCAATATGAGACTCTTTTAAATAAATTTTTGGAGATTGTAGTTAGTAAAAAGATCTAAAATTTTAACCTTATGACACTCAAAGATACAAATTTACTTAAGTTGTTTTAAAAATAATAGGAAAAATCCCTATTTAGCATTTCATTTTAGAGAGCTGTAATCCCGTTATGAAGGATTTCCTAGGTCTTAATAAAGATAATTTACGCTAGGCCGTTACACCTCGTTACAGTTGTAGTGGTTTACGGATCGAATCTAAGAGTTTAAGCTCCTGCCACGTGGTTTTCGTTTACAGCGTAGCTTTACATATTAGACGGAATTTTGGAAATGGTCGTAAAGTGTAATAAATTTACACCTATGTGGCTCTACGGCCGTCCAGCATGCCTAAATCAATCCTTAGTATGCTTGTCGTTGCTATAATTACTGCCGGATTGTTAAAGTTAGCAATAGACTCACAAAGAGTGAAAAAAAAACTTTACAACGTAGCACATTTGAAAGCAACTCGATGACAATAAAAAATCATTTAGCTTTGGTTAAAAAACCAATTAAACAGATTAAAAAAAATAATTACCCTGCACAAAATATAAAAAAATAGGTTTGGGACTCTAATAAAGTCATTTTATATATATTTTTTTAAAAACCAGCAGTACAATGGATAGCTCAAATGACCAATGCAGAACTTTTTCAAATTTGTTTTTTAACAGGTTCTTTAATATAATTTATGCAAAATTTTTATTAGATAATCTTTTCTTCTTATTATTTTTCTTATTTTTCAATTTTACTACTTAAGACATCCATACTTTATATCAGAAACGTAGTAACAAATATTGATCTAACATCCTAACTTCCTAAAATCTATAGTATCGACATTTTTACTCAAACGTGACTTATAAAATGTTCCTTTAACATTTAGGGAGTATTAGCTAGACTAAATAATAAAGAAATACGTCGACTACTCAGCACGTAAAGAAAGAAGCGGTATATGCACGAAGCTTTCTACTGATCAAAAATTTTTCCACCCCTTAGAGCATGGTCTGCTCCAAAAAGTTTACTATTAATGGTAATTAGTGTGCATGGCACTTTTTATCACGGGAATAATGTGAGAATTATTATATGTATATGCGCTGTTTCTAAAATCAAAAACATATTTTTATTGCCTTGCAAAATTCTTAGATTAAATGCTTTTGACTTGGATTTCGAATAAGACATTGGGGCGAGTCGGAAGTATACCACAACGGGTCCCTAACAGTTTTTTTTTAGTACCGCATATTATAGCTTTGCACACGCCTTACCTTAAGAAACAAAAAGCATTTTCTAGGTAATTTTTGTTAATTTATACATATGTTATATAAATACACAAATTAACATAAAATTATTATTTTAATTCTTTTGTTTTAAAAAGCATGAATGGATAATAAATAGCAGTAAGTAATAAATTTCTTGTGAATGTAAATAAATAGTTTAACTAATATTTATTAAATATTTGAATAATTAAATACTTTGTCTATTTTAGATGTAATACTACTTAAATTTATCAATAAAATGTAATAAGCATGAGTTATAATAAAGAACCTGGTAAAAAACCAAATTTAATGAAGTTCTGCAGTATTACTTATTTGAACTATTTATTGTACTGCTTGATTTTAAAGAAAATATATAAAATTATTTTGTTACAGTGTAAAAACTATTTTTTCATGTTCTGTGCAAGGTCATTTTTTTTTTGTTATATGTTTAATTGGTTTTTAACGCAAAACCCAAAACTAAATTATTTTTTTGACAAAAAGTTAACATTGTAAAAGTTATACCCTATTTTCAAGAGTTTTCATTTTTACCTTTGTGTTAAATTTAAGACATTGTTAAGTGCATTGCTAACTTTAACAACGCTATCATCACTCGACCATTAGTCTTTCACATCTAAGTTTGTACGATTATTGATAACGCATATACATTTGGAAAATCTTACTATTTTTAGGAACTTTTTGTGCTATGTTCATACAAGGAGTCCCCCTGGAAATAATATGCACCAATTTTGGGTATTGTGTATTAATTTAGTGTTAACAGTTTTACAAATATTTAGGGTACAATCAATAAAAATAATTAAATCACTTTATTAAAGGCATAAAAATTAAAAGAAACGGTTTATACTTAAAGCTTTATTTTCCAGACCAGTTACCAAATAGCCCTATATTATGAATAATTCTTATCGTTAGAAAATAAACAATTTCTATTAGCGACAGCAATGAAAATCCTATAAAAAGTCCAAGTAAGACTCCAAAGTTGGCCAGAAAGTCCGTAATCCCAAATAGTTCGGTCCTTTCTGCTGACATAAATTGTGATGTCTTAAAATAGACTTGGGGAAAATATTTGTTTTGCCTAAAAAAGTTTTATAAGTCTATAAAATATTAAATTTTAACATATTACAAAAATGTTAATGGGTTTTGAGGATACAATATTCCTAATAACAAATATATATTGCGCGTGTTTCTTAAAAAAATATATATTTATTGCTGTGATACAAATATCAAAAAATAAAGATTAATTAACAAAAATGAGACAACAATATATGTCAAAAATAAGCTTCAATATAATTAGTAATAAATAAAATTTGATTAAAAGTAAATTAACTTTAGTCGGTGCTTTCTGAGATTTGTACACATTCTATTTTTTCATAAAAATTTCAGTAAATATTTCTTACTCACCCTTTAATTCAACATGTCACAAGGATAAGAAACTAAAATAACCAGAACTATTCTTAAAATTTCTTGAGAAGTTTTGCATTCTAAGGTGTATTGCAGAGAGATACATTTTTTCATTGTTTAGTATACTTAAAGGCCTTTATTAGTCGATCTACTTAGTTTTAATTTTGATCTGTATGACCAACATAAAATCCACAAAATTTTAAATTTTATATGTATTTCATATTTACAGCGTGTTTAAGATAAAAAGGACCAGTATGGGGATCCTGAAAATGGTAAGAGATGCGAAGTCGGTTAAATAAAAAAAAAAGTTGGGTTTTAATGTGACTATTAATAAAAATTTTAATAACTGTAAAAATTCCGAGTATTTCCGACGATAGTCAAAAACATAAAATTTTAAAATTTCCTGGCTCCATTTCTAAACGGATTTTAAAATAACTTGCATTTACATTGCAACTCCTCATGAGCTATTTGATGGTGCTTTTAGATTTTACGTTGACTCGGCCACTGTCATCAACTTTATTTATTCTTATGGTCGTCATATTTGATTTTTACATGAATGAATAGTGATTTTTATTCTGATTTCAACGTTGTATAACGCGTTATACTCTGAAAGCTTGTACCCTAATTTATTTAAAAAAAAATAATATCTTCTTAGGTGGCCTTAATTTCGGCGAAGGCATTCTGTTTTGTGTGACAAGAAAATTTCAGCACAGGTTTTTGGTAGAGATGGATTATTCAAATAAGGGTTATATTTAAAATAATAATAAGACTTAATTACACCTTTGAAAAAAACAATACAGAAAAAGAGCAAATGTTGGATCCATGTTTAGATTTGGAAGAGAGATAAAATGGGGAGGAAAGTCTGCATAGAAAAATTGTCGTTTTTTAAGTTGTAAATAAGAAACTTGGTAATTAGGCCTATGTTTTCCCAGAAAACTCAAAGCCGACATCTTAAAAAAGATTTTGGGAAAATCTCTTTCTAAGGAGGGATAATGGGGGGTAAAAGTTTGTATGAAACTTCGTCATTTCTGGACTAAGAGGTATGAAAATTGATATATTATAGTCTATAAATTACGAATAAAAATGATCTGCTTTAACATTTTTTAAATTCATGCATTGGGAGAATAAAATGGGGATGACGATTTAGAAAGAAAAATCTTTATTTTTGAAGCTATGAATATGAAAGTTTGTAATTAGGATTTTGATTGCCCAGAAAAAAAGGAAACGATATTAGAAAAGAATTTTCAAAAGTTTTTATCCTAGAAGGTTAGAACGGAAGTAAAAGGTTATTTGGAACTTCGTCATTTTTAGATTTAAAAGTATAAAAATTGGTATGAAGGCTACTGAATACGATTAAGAACGATCGGTTTTAACGTTTTTGAAATACGTTCCTTGAGGGATTAAAATAGGGATGAATGTGTTTATAGAAAAATCGTCATTTTTAAAGTTTTAAATATGTGATTTGGTAATTAGGCTTTTGATAACCCAAAAAAATAGGAGACGTTAGCTAAGAAAGGATTTTAGGATACTTCCTTTTCCCTTAAAGGGGTAGAATGAAGGTAAAAGTGTGTATAAAACTTTATTATTTCTGGATATAAAAGTATAGGAAATTCGTATATAGGCTATTAATTACGATTAAAAATGGTGTTTTAACATTTTTGTAAGTACATCCTTTGGGGGGTTAAATCAGGAATACAAATTTATATTGAAAAATTGTCCTTTCTGAAGTTGTAATTATGGGAGTTGATTATTAGATTACGCAGAAAAATAGAAGACATTAGCTAGGAAAGAATTTTAGAAAACTTTAGGAAAAAAATAGGAGGCGTTAGCCAAAAAAGATTTTCGAAAAAATTTTCCTGTAGAAGGTAAAGAGTTAATATGTGTTGTGGTGTCCTTTTTATATTTTTAAATAATTTATTTATTATAGCGGGGTGTTTTTAGTAAAAATTAAAGTTTTTTTTTAAGAAACCACAGCGAACGGCAGCTGTTCATCAGAGAGCATTTGGGTCGTAGAATAGGCTGTCCTTTATCATTTTGAGCGCCACTTTGATTTAGTTTAAGAAGTTCAGTATAGCATAAAAATCAAGAAAATTGCTATCCAATATGTGTTGTTAGAAATAGGTTACATTCATTCAAATAAACACCAAAGGAATACTTAAATATTAATCCATTTTATTTAATTAAATAAAGTCTACCTGTCAGGCTATTGCTGACAGGAAAATTCAATATAGTTTTAATTAAAAAAAAAACTAATCATACAGGCCTTAATACTCATGTGTTGGACACCTGTCTTGCTGGACACAGGGGTTTCCAATGTCAAATAGGCTTGGTAAAAGGGTTTGGTACGGAAGATGTCTATTTTAACTCGTACATACAAAATTCTGTACTAAATCATCTCCAGAAACACGACTGATAATATAGGAAAACCAAGTCAAAAATTAGCCACAGATTCCGTAAAAAAACCGGACCCGGTAAAATTTTAAATTATTAAAACTCGGAACCGAATTTTATGCTAAATTAAAGGTGAAAAAAGTTTTATGCACGCCCAGTTAAAAAATCAATAATCCTGGCGACAAAATTTATAACCCTCCTATTAGTTTTTCATTTATATTTTTGACGCTGGTTAAAAACAAACATTTATAAGGCTTGACTTACCCCAAAATTGTTTGCCCATGTAGGAAAACTCGCCTATGGCAAAGGGTTTGTCCCGGATCCATGTGGATTCACGCCGAAGGTGTCAGATGATCAGACCTTTTCTGATCATCTGTGGAAAATACTGTAAAGAAAGTTTATAACATTAACAGAGGGTTTTTGTTTTTGTTCGGTTCCGTTCCGGTGATCAAGATTATTTTAGGAAAAACGTCTTATTTACTGACATTTCCTTGACTTCCACATGGATCCTCGATATTAATTACAAAACCTTCACTTTAATCAGCTGAATAAATCAGCACGATCTCCAAATGCTCCTAATAAAAAACCCACTAAACAGGCAATATCTTCTTTTTTTGTTAACCAAGTAAACATATTTATTGATTTATTATGGTCAGTGTTTTTTTGAATGCTGTTAATTTTTTTATAAGTTTATTTAGGTTACCTTTGTGTCTTTTAAGATTTTATCACAAAACCACAAATGGGTAAATATTTTATATATACATGGGCAAACAATAAAAGATAATTTATTCTTAAAAGACACTGTTGTCAGATTTAGTAGATATTCTTAAATTATTGTGACTTATAGCCACTAGTTATTCATATATAAATATTTTTATTTAGTTTTTCAATTTGGATGTGATTTTGCCAGATTTTGGGCCCCTGGCAGTCACAAAAACGGTCAGAAAAGTCAAGTGTTCTCTAAGGGGTACTGAAAACTTAACCAGTGTTGAATTCAAATTCTAAAAATTCCTGAAGTCAAAAGGAAACAACAATTCTGCTACATGGTCTTAAACTCGAATACCTGAAAATGCTTTGAAATGTTAAAAAACATTCCAAAAGGAAAGAAACTTCTTTAATTGAAACGTGGCAACATAGATGAGATAGATCAAATAAGACAAAGGAAACAAAAACGTAATGGTCAATAACTATTTTTACACAGGTAATCGTTTATTGAGTAGTTGCATTTAGCATTACAGGGTACGTTCGCGGATCTTTTTGTTTCAGTCGCCTAGGTGTTGAATTAGCTTCGATACCTAACATTCAAAAGATTATGAAGAAACAAATTATTTGCTATGATTTTTAACTGGTTACTGTTAGCAAGCGTTTCTTCTTGCATCAAAAAAACTATGGTCTTTCGTACCTTTATGGTTGCCAATTGATCTCTGTATGCGGTGCATAAAATTATGACATAATTTTTAAACATTGTACAATACCAAAGTAAAAATATGGAACGTCATTTCTAGGCGTCTAGTGCAATTTAACCTAGTTTTAATGGCTTTGATCTAATGTAATACATTTTCAACTAATAGAGCCATGTTCGACACACTGGCGACGCAAAACCTCTTTTTATACATTGAAGAGGATTATATGGTGAATATAGATTTGTATTTGATTTACAAACTGCCTGCCTCATGTGGATAGGATTTAAGAGATCTTTTCTTGACTTTCCAGTTTACTAACCTCCAAATCCCGAATATGAAATTTGTCTTTTTACGTGATGATAGCTACTTAAACTAGATCTTTTAATACAGTTAAAACTTACAATAAATTTAGAAAACAATCTTTTTAAAACGGTAACAATTAATACTGGGACCTTAAGCTGCAACACACTTGAGATTGTGGTAGATAAAAGAAGGTTCATTAAAATTTCTCTTCTCTTAAAATATTATTTGGGCGAATGTTTTTATGCACCAATTTTTTTACTGTGCAATGTAAAACGCATTAGCAGTAGTTAAAAATTAAATTTAAATGTCTCGGGTTGTGTTTTGCTTTGACAAATTTCAACAATGTTTCAACCCTTAAAATATTAGTTTTGGTAATAAATACCAGGTATATTTTTGCCTATATATGCTCATTAACATCACATGTCATGAGCCGGACACCTGTTTTTGACCGATAAACTTTAATTATCCTATAAATAATTTTAAACTGGTTTTAGTAAAAGGGTTTTTTATAAAAAAAATGTCTATTTTAACCTGCTTATAATGCAGTGTTTAAAGTTAAATGTATTGCTAATTGTTCTGTTGCATAATTTTTTAAATAAAATAAAGGTAAATGTTTTACCATTTAGGAATAAATACCTTAAACAAGTAAGTGTTTGTAACATTTTATCTTAAGTTACAACAGCTAATAATAATTTTTTTGGTTGTCATCCATAAGAAAAATGTTTTATAACATTTACCTATTAGTGGTAAAATTTATAATTTTAAGTTTTTTACGTTACTCACAATTATTTTAATAATGTTGTACGTATAGGGATTGTAACATTGTCTGTCAAGGTGGACCATTGCGGATGGTGTGTTCATTATAAAACTAAAACCAAATAAAAGCATTAAAAGAATTTACAACCTGTCGTCTCCATTGCTATTTTAATAAAGATAGACATGCAGTGAGAATAGACAATCCATTGATCAAATAGAGGTTTGATTTATTATTGGTCAACCTGTGTTAACAAATAACTATTTATTTAAAAACAGTTGGTTTAATAAGAAATTCAATTTGTTTTGTGACCTATAAAGTAAGAGTAGAAATATTTGTGGCTTAGTCAAATTTTTAAAATTTTGGGTAATATTAAATCAAGAAATTAAGTTTGATAAGATTCAACAGTAATGAGAATTTTAGAAAAACTATCGAAGCATAAAGATATTAATAGTAATAAACCTCCCTTTTCCTATACCTAAAAGTGTTGTATAAAATGTTAAAAATGTATCACTTGAAAACAGTTGGAGATACATCAGTAACTGAACGTTGTGTATCAATTAACAAATAGAGACAATGGAAGTCCAAGATTTTAGTGTTATTGAAATGTAAAACTTTTATTTTAAAAGAAAATAGACTAAATATGTGCAAAGATTTCTGACGCTAAAAAAAATATTTGGAGATTAAACCCAGTTGATTACGTCGAACCAATAAATATTATCGTTGGTTGTGTCGAAAATGTAGTTAGTACCAATATTTAAATAATAAATATTTTAAAATATTTCTAAGGTTTTAAAAATGTATTTGAATATTAAAGCCAGTTGATTGCGTCATCAAGGTTATATTAGTTTGATGAGTGGTTTGGAATTTATGTTAAACTGTAGGTGCCTTCAAAATAGCACAACGTAGTAACGTAGTAAAGGGGGATAGTTCAGAGGTATTAGCACAGATGACACCAACCAGGTGATAGATTTTTGAGCTCACACGAACATTTATGTACAACCGCGTTCTAACGATGCAATTAGTATATTTTGCTTTTAACCTTTAACTATAGATGTGATATATTCCCACTACGCCGTCCGCCGGCATTGCGGAGCCAACTACCCTTTAATCTATTGGTAATATTTTGACAACCGGTGTTATAGAGCTGTATGTGAATTATTGTAATTTAGTACGTTATTTACGTTTAGCTGTGGTCAGCGAGACCTTATTTCTGTGTAGGTGTGACATTGTGATTTTAATTTTTGTAAAAAATAATGGTGTAAATTCTCAAGCAGGAACATTCAAGCCTTTTTAATTTAATTTAATTATAAAAGTTATTTGATGAAATGGGTCGACAAGGATGACCAAGATGATAGCAATAACGAATCAAATTCTGCTGAAAAAAAAGTTAACATGATTCCAGAAGGGAACAGGGACTAGACTGGACTGATCATAGGAAGGCTGATCTTCATTTAATCTATTTAATTAACCCTTTTCAAAAGTATGATAAAAATAAATTTTTCATAGAAGTTGCTTTGTTAAATTTGTAAAAGTTTATGTTTAAAAAAAGTCTAAATTATTTGTGAAAGCCGCTATTCATCCGGTATTAACTAAGCTACAACCTCAATACGCAGTAAATTAAAAATAAAAATAGTCACAATATAAAAATAAACAGCTTAATATATTAATGCTTGTTATTAATGACCCAATCTTACCTTTTGCAAATAGTCGTCCTCTCTGAAAAATACCGAAAGGCATGAATAGTCGTATTTTCACAATATTCCCTAAAATACTTCATCATTCTACTTCTAAATCTTTTTTCCTCTTTAATCATTTCCTTTTCATTGCTGCCATTTTGATCATTGCTTGACATCTCCATTGCCTTATCTTTTTTCTACGTGTTAGTCCGACGAATATAAATGTGAAAATAATGCTAAAATCAATATAAGGCTTAAGATCCAATATAAAAATAAATACAGATCATAGAACTCGGTTTAAAAATTAGTTAGCTGCATTTTTACGTCTAAATTTAAAAAAAAATAGCAATATTCTTTATCAGTTATAAAAATTGGACGACTTTGTGGCAGTTTAAATGTTTTGGGACAAACATTTTTATAATTTTAAAATGTTTATTTTTAAAGCTACCCGTTTCTGCAACAAATTTAATAATCAACATTTAATCAATTTTAAGTAATTGATAAAGGGTTTTACAAACTAAGTAAAGCTCTCCAATGTTTAAAAAAAATCATTATAAGCATATTAAGTACCAAAAAAATGTTTCTAAGTTATCTCTCAGGATGACTTTAACTTTTATAATACCTTAGTAATATAAGGTAGGTTTTCAAAACAAAAGGCATATTGCGCCTTTAAATTTTATGTTAAATATTATCTATATTTTAGATCAAAAAATATGAAGAAAACCAAAAATAAATTCTTTATATTAACATTTGCATATTTTTTATTCTAAGGATTATTGTCAAAAATTGTGTATATTGAAACTCGTTTACATCTGAGAGTTAACAGCCAAAAAACGACTGAAAAAAAATACCTGAAAATATAGCTCACAAATATAAAGCTGTTACTTGGAGAGGTTAAAAGTCTAAACTCCCTATAAGAAAATCGAATCTTAAATTATTGTAGAATTATTGTATTGGAAAATAAATTAAATAAATATTTTTAAAATTAAATGTTAAACTAAAAAGACCTATAAAATAAAGTCACATGACTCACTTTTCTATTTAATAGTTTTAATTTTTAACTCAAAAACTTTACCTGTGATTTATTCATATAATACCGTGTCAAAATTTTTAGCTACGACTTTGTAAACTTTTTTATTGAAGCATGTTGTTTCCTTAATATTATTAATATCGACTTTAGGTTTTTCAAATTAAAACTTATTTGTTTACTGCTGAATAACTGTAACACGTAAATATTGTATAACTACAGTTTTGATCTTTCCTGGAACGCACCCTACATCAGAAAAACGCAAAATTAAGTGCATGAAACTTTGATGATGCACAATATTACATTATAGTGTTGTCTGAATGACTTAAATGACTAAAGTCTCTACCTAAAGATTTAAATAAGTAAGTTATAAAAAACTAACACACGTTTTAAAAATATTTTTTTAATATACAGGATGTCTCAAAAAAAGAGTAAAGGAATAAACCTATGTTTATTATTCACAAACTAGAACATTTTTATTTTATACTTTTTAAAACATTGTATTTTTTATAAAAATTGGTATATCATGCCAAAATATATTAGCTATAGTTAGATTTATTAAATATTAAAGAATATACAATATAAGTAAAATAAAATTAGAAACTAGTCAGAAGTAAAATATCCCGATTTTAAAATATGTAACAAATTTCTAAAAGGGATAGTTAGTAGGAATTAAAAATTCTGCCTTAATATCAAGTCATGGCCTTTTGTTGAAACTTTTATTATTTTTTGGAAACTTTGTGTTTCTGCTGTGCCCATTTATTAATTTCCTAAAGTTGCTGACATTTGTTTAAGCATAAAATTATAATTAAAGAATTTGTAAAGTTCCAAAGTTATCTTAAACACCTTTGCGACAAACACAAGGTTAGTGTTTTACCAAAAAACAGTATAAATTCATGTTTCAATGGTTTTTGAGCTGCTGGACCGGCGTCGAATGTCTGGTTGACTTGACGTTTCGCCAACACGAGCGGTTGGCATCTTCAGAAGTTGCTTCCTGGTTGACAGTATGCGAACTACTAATTTGCATACTGTGAGCTTCCATAAACTAGTTACCATAATCCTACGCGAGGCGAAATTTTAAATTTTCCCACAAATTTAAAAACATGTAAAGGCTTGCTTGAAAGTGTTAGACAATGTTATGGTTTTAAGAACACTTAAATCTTGAACTTTCATTGTCTGTATTTAAAGAAGCTGTAATAATTGTAAATAACCAAAATGTATTTAGCGAGCCTAGTATCGATGTTCCGAATATTTAGCAGACATTCCTAACCCTTGAAAAGTCGGTCAAGCTTCGGTAAACTAGGGATAGAATATAAGTCGTAGCTTTTAAGAATACTTTTTATTTTTCACTTGAAAACGGTTGGAGGTACATCACCAACTGAAAGGTTGTGTAACAATTAACAAGAAAAACAATGGAAGTTCAAGATTTTAGTGTTATGTAAAGGCTGTTGAGACACCCTAGTTTAAAATTCTTTATTGTTATATATAGGCTAATTCAAAAACATATGCCATCGCTTAACGGGGGATTCCTTGGCCAAATATAAGACAAAACATAGGTTCAAAACGGCTTCATTTTAAAGATACAGGGTATATAAAAAACATTTTTTTGAGTTTGGATTTTCCTTTTATTTAAATGGGGTTTTTCTACATAAATAAAACTTGGCACAGTTGGAACATTTACCAAAATACACCTTCTGATCATAAACTTTTGTTACTCCTATGAACCAGTGGGGTAGCTTTAAGCAATTTTATTTATTTTTTTACCATCATTTTGTTGCAATTTTTTTAATAGTATTATTATTGATAATTTGGTACATAACTTTTATTATCTGTATTAATTTACATAAAAAAGAGCTTTTGACTTAACTTAATAAACTTAATGGCTTTCGAGATATTCTAACTTTAAACTTGCATGGCTCGGAAAGTACAACATTTAAAATATTTAGAGACAATTGTAATTTTTACAAAAAATGTCTAAAATAGTTTACCCTTTACTTTAATCCATGCATTTAATCCCGCTTTCATTGATTTTTTGTAGAAATTAGTATTGTGTTTAATTTTAGATTTTACCGTTTTCGTACCAGACAAGTTTAAAATTAGAATATCTCGATAGCTGTTAAGTTTGTCGAGTTAACCCAAGAGCACCCTTTTAAATGTAAAACTGAGGAGACAATAACAATAATATACCAAATTTTCAATAACGTTAATACTAAAAAAGTTATGACCAAGCAATGGTAAAAAAAATATTAAAATTCTAGAAGCAACGCCACTGGTCTATAACAGCAACAATAGCTTATCATAAAAAGGTGTATTTTAGTTAATGTTTTAACTGTGTCAAGTTATATTTAAATAAAAAAGCCGGGTTTGAAAATAGAAGGAAAATCCTAACTCTGAAATTTTTTATTTCACACCCTGAGATTTAATAAATCGCCGCCAAAGCTATGATATTTCGGTGGCGTAAGACAAAACAAGACGCAAAAAATGGCATTGTATACACAAATAATAGGCTTTTTAAGGTTACAACGTGTTACAGAATAGCAAATATCAATCTTTATGGGATGCTGATGAATTTTTTATTTATTATTTTGGGTAATTGCGATTTAAAAAAAAAACTTCTCTTCCAATTTGACGCCCCTTTAAAAGAAAATTTGGCGCCCCCATCGATCACCTATGGGGGGGTAGCTTCTCCCCTTCCCCCCCCTGTTAGCTCCGGCCCTGCCGGGAGATAATGTATTTCTTTTTGTAAATGTAATTAAAAATAAAAAGGAACAAAAAATGAAAACCTAATATTTTAAATTTATCCTATTTTTATCTAAAACATTTTTCATTGAACATTTTTCATTGCTTCCGAAAAATTACATTAGAGTCCTTTTGTTACAATGTAAACCTATTTATAATATACACAAACCAAGTGTTAAAGAGATATTTTAGTATTAAGAGAAAATTAGTACACTATTAATTAAGTACTTTTTCTTGACTTTCTAGAAAACTGAAATGTATGTATTAAAACAGTACGCTTAAAACACTTATGCACAAAAATCTTTTTTTTTTTTTAATAATTAGTCTAGGTAGTTAAATTAAAATTGCATTGGTGTCTCTTAAAAACTCAAATCTTATATTATGAAATAGTTTAAGCATACTACAAAAAAGAATATTAGATAAACATCCTAGACCAAAATTTTAAGATATCTAAAACAGCAGAGGGTTAGCTAATGTAGATGTAACAATCTCTTTTATTTTTATATTTTTTTGTAAGATATGCTGCAAAATAATTGAAATAAACTAATCAAATAAAATTTTGTATCTTGTATCAAAAGATGTTAATCAGTACTAACGTACCATATATAAGGTGTAGTAAAAAGTAGATTATCAACACGGAAGTAACACAAGATTTTGGAAAGATTTCTGCATGCTGCAGATTTCACTGTCCAAATACTTGGAAGGTTAAGAAAAAGACAATGTGCAAATTTCGGGGGCTCCTCTAGGTGGGTTGTAAACTTTGCATCTAAGTAGCATTTCGTGGTGTTTTACTTCAAAAGAACCATTCTTGCCAATCTTTCTGGCAGACGCCGTGATCCCTATTAAAGGGGGACAGATCCTCAATAGCTCGTGGGTAGGCAAGAAAAAGAAGCTCTTTGGTAAAATTGTGTTAAGAGTTTCCCAGGTGTGAATAAATTATAAAAAATTCAAATTTGGCTAAAAAAATATCGGTATTAATAACTTCTATTTAAGTTTGTACTTCTAAATAAACTAATTATATATAAAAATAATTTGGTATCTGTTATTTCGTTGGTTAATAAAGATCTAAATATTACAATTATAATAATAACCTTTTCGATATCGTCATCTGCCTACAAATATTTGTTTACTGTTTTATGTTTTTGTTTAGTGGCAAACCTAAAGATAAAATTATATAACTGTTACGCTATTTTTTCACTAAATCACGATAATGTACCTAAAACTTGCACTGTTGGTATGCCAAAAAGATATAAATGGGCAGGTGGATAGACAAGAGTAGTAAAATAAGAAGCAGATTTACGATTCCTTTAGTCTTTTTTAACTATTTAAAATAAGTAGTTAGTTAAAATGGTCACTTCTGTTATTTAAAATAGATCTTTTAGTTCACCTAATTTATTTACTTCAACGACACCTTAGACCTAATATAAAATTCTTAGACTTAAAATTCTAGTTTACATACGCAATTATGCTATAGTTGACAAAAGTTTCATATAAACTATTTTTTTTGTTTGCTTTGCGATCTAAATACAGTTAAAACTCAAAAAGTGCAAATTCGGTAAAGAAGACAAAACTGATTTGGTTATTTTATTTAAAATAAATAAAGTATTTAAATAAAAAGTAAGGTTGACTGGTTAATGCATTACCATATTTAAAAACCAAAGTTATAAATTACCTGTCTAATGGATTATTCTTTGTTGACTTGTATAAAGCCACTCAATAGAAATGTACAGTGACGGCCATTAAATCTTAGGCAAAAAAATTGTCAAATTTTTACTTTTTTACCTTGTTTTACTTTTAATTACTATAAATAAAGCTAAATATAAAAGAAAATATTTGTATTTTATAAAAACTAACAAATTAATAAATTAATTAACAATTTAATAAATTTATACAAACTTAAATATTTTTTCAAACAAATTTAATATTTTATTGCGGCCCCGTTTTTTTCTAAGACACAGCTTAGCCTTCCAGGCATGGAATGGACCAAAGCCCGGGCGCTGTCCGAATTTCCTCGTAACTCATTTCACGCCTCTAAAATTTTATCCTTAAGTTCGTTTACATTTTGCGGCCTTAACTTATTTTTCCTATTAATTTTTTTTAAGTAATAAACCTAAAACATTTTCCATAACATTTAAATCCGGACTACGTGCGGGCTAAGGTAAAACCCTAATACGCTGATCTTCCATCCATTCATCGACTTGCCGGGCCGTATGAATTTGCTAAAATATAAAATTTCTATCCGGTAATCGATCCAGTACAGAAGGAAGCATAATATTTTGTAATAGATATATATATATATATATATATATATATATATATATATATATATATATATATATATATATATATATATATATATATATATATATATATATATATACCAATTCCTTGTGCACTCAGCCACCCCCAAACATTTACCAAAAATGGCCCACTACTTTTTCCGTGCCGTGCAGTTCTAACCGATGCCGATGCTGGGAAATTGCTTTCCGTTT
The DNA here is from genome assembly GCA_019359885.1 of Listronotus oregonensis. Classification (NCBI taxonomy): domain Eukaryota; kingdom Metazoa; phylum Arthropoda; class Insecta; order Coleoptera; family Curculionidae; genus Listronotus; species Listronotus oregonensis. Next base: position 44,646 of record JAHBCN010000279.1, read on the forward strand.
TTGCTGTAACTACAGATTAAAATGGTTGCTTTCTCAAAACATAAACTAAATTATTGTCTTGTTCTTGATTCGATAGTTTTGTGAACCACTTCCAGCTCTTACCTTAAAGGAGTGTGTTGCCTACCATTTTTTTTTAAACAAAATGAATAGTACTCTTTGGGTTGTTAACCTTTTCCGCCATATCCATTTTTGGCTAAACTTTCTGCTCAATATAACGAATAATTAATACTTTTTAATTTAAAAAAAATATATTTTTAGACACTTACAACGGACACCTGTTTCTTTATTAGGTTTTTCCACAGGTAATTATATTCAGTAGAAGGTGGCGTAAGCCTATTTTACGAAAGGGAAAAAGAATTGCCCAAGATTTAATGGCCGTTACCGTACATAAAAGCAAAGAATAAAACAACAACATTTTTTTTTTGTTTAAATAAGATAGTTATAACGTCAGTTACGTTTTTTACTTTTAGGTTTACACAAATTCAAGACGATTTAAATAACTGTACATTGTGTGGCCATTTCTCTGGTAATAATGCCACGTTTAAAAGTGGTCACCCAATATTTTCATTGTTACAAACAGTAGAACCGACCCTCCCCAGGTTTTATTTCGATATTCTGTAGTTTTAGTAACATTTATGCCTTTTAACATGACAATAAAAAGACAATTTGATACAAATAGTTGTTTAAACTAAACTAAAACTTATTTTTAAATAACAAACTAAAAATTGAAAAAAAACAAGTGTAATTCCATAATATAGTATTTTTATTTGATGTTTTTTGTATAATGTAGGCTTAATATGAAATTAAATACAAAAAAAGCTTAAAAATAATGTATTTGACATTTCAATTTTTCAGTAGTGTTTGTAAATCGTTTGCTAATGCCATGCATCATTATCATTATTAAAAAAACTAGTTTGTTATTTGATACATTGGAATTTCGGTTCTTTGCATAGTTTTGATTAGTTCTCGGTTTTTGGCCTGTAAATGAATTATTATATAAATTATATTATATGATAATTCGATTATTATTTTCCAAGAAAAAAAAAACGAATAGTAAGATATCCATTTATGCATTAACAAACTTCTTGACAATAAAAGTAGGTAAAAACATGTTCTGTCTGTCTTTTTCTTTACTTAAGACACCCATGGATGTTGGGCTTTAAGCGGACTGTCCCGAAATAAAAAATAAAGAAGAAAAAATCTAGAATACTTACGTACATTTTCGTGTTACTGAAGGTGTTGTTTGTTTTGTTTATTTTTAGAAGAAGTCAGCCCCAAATCATCGTAACGATTTAAAGATTTGAAAAAGGTAGATAATATGTTCTTATGCATAACATAATACTAGATACAATTTGATCCAAATAATTAAAACGATTATTATTTTTAAGCAAAAATGTATACCTTACCACTTTTAAAATATCTAATAATTGTATTTAAACATTACTATGCAATAAAACATCCTAGGTATGAAAACTCATACAGACAATAAAACAACTAAAATTTATGGTGCATAATTAAAAAAAAGTTTTTTAATACATTAATTGTACCCGATGCAGGAAGTCTCTATATTAAACAAAACGTTTCAGCGTGTTTCCCACTATCATAACGTCCTTATCGTTTCACACAAAGGTATAAGAAATGATCTGTAAATATACATAAGTATTTTAAGGATCTGTAAAAAAAATTAGAAAGTTTTTTTGACATATTTGATTTTAAATATCGCAATCCTGCATTTTTTTAAATAGAAAAATAAAACTTGGGGATATAAAACAATTTTAACTTTGACGGTTATCGAGAAGTGACGCGACTTTAAATGACTTCCAGTTTAACCAGAAACAGCCTCAATTTTTGATTTCCAAATAAGACAATTTGTATAATTTTACATTTTTGGATTTCTGGCAACATTCTGCATCTAACGATACCCCATATTTAAAATTTTTACAGCATGTTTTTTTCTTTTCGATCGTTGTGGCCATGATAGGCCAAAAATTATTGTATGGATGCTAATTAATTTAACAGAAATATTAATAATAATAACAACCCCCTGTAAATGCTTTATACCTAATTTAATTGCATCTTTTTTTAAAAAATATAGATAAGGACTTTATAATAAGGTAATGATTACGATACAATATAATAAGTTTATTTACAGTTAAACCATATTTATAAAAATATAAAATGTATTATTTTTTTTTTTAATTCTTTGTCTTTTAGAACTAAAACTTATATCGTTTTTAGTATCAGTATTTCGTTATTTTGATTTTCATAAATATATATTTCAGGCTCACACAGCATCGCCACAAGAAATCTTTTTGGTACAATAAAGAAAAATATAAAAGACATTAATTTAAACTTATTGTTTTACCCTTAATTTGAATTGGATACTTTTAAGGCCTCCAAATGAAGTGCGAGAGGTACTTATAATCCCTTAGGGAAAAGAAATATTTTTTTGATCGTAAAATGGCTATTTATCCAAAATTTTAGTAAAAAAAAACACAAAATCTTTTCGTTTACATTTTTTTTAATTGTACTATATTTTAAGGATGATGGGGGGTTGTTTTAACCTAAATTTTTTCATTGGCTCAAATTTATATGATCTTTTTCATCAATATTACATAATTTTTATTTTTTTTATTAAATTATTCTTAAAAAACCATTAATACCTTAATTTTTCTTTTATAAATTAAGCAGATAATAGAGTGCATCTTTAAAGACGCGTATAAGCTTTGGGTTTTGTAGAAAGTATAGACTTTTTAAAATTGATTTAATAATTTATTTTAAATTAAAAAAAGCTTCCTTTATTTAATGTTTTAAAAATGGACTAAAACTCTTTAGGTTATGATATTTTTAACAAATTTTTTACTTATTATTTTTGTCAATAATATTTACAAGGTCAAAATTCTTCCAGCCTTTTGCTAAATAAGCTTTAGAATAAAAAAAATATGACTAGAATCATTTAGAAAGCCTATCTCTGCTTACTAAAGCACCAAAAAAATGTTTCAGTAATGCTTTATTGTGCCCCTAAATGTCTTTTCAACAAAGCCTGACATAAGGAAGAACGAGACAAAGATAATTTAGCAAAAGGAGGTAATTTTGCGATGTTTACCAAATATACTTCTATTGTATAAAAAAAATCAAACAATTTATTTGGTTGCCTTTTTTCGCTTGTATTCGCAGGTGCGGTTTCACGTTTAAGGGTCCAGAAGTAGTCCGCTAGCATACTTGGGGTCCATTTTCCACTGTAGCACCTTTTTATTTGAGTAAGTTGCTGGTGAAATTTCTCGCCGTGCTCGTCTGAAACTGCACCCAGTTTGTCATGAAAGAATTCTAAATGGGAGAAAAGAAAATGCCGCTTTAGTGACATATTGCAATCTAGATTGGAGTTCTTCAACTAGATCTTTGTAGTTGTCCGACCTTTTGTTACCTAGGAAGTTGCTACATATACTTTTAAAAGCATCCCATGCCCTTTTTTTATTCTTAAAAGTGTAGTTTTAAAATTTTGGTCCTTTAAAAGTTCTCGTATTTGAGTTCCAACAAACATTCCCTCTTTAAGTTTTGCTTCACTTATACGCATGAATTTCCGTCCTAAATAAAGGTACGCATTTCTTTCTCTATCTAAGGCTTCACAAAAAGTTATTAGCCATTTATAATATGAAAAAGAGGTAAATAATTTTTCTCTCTTCCTACTAAATGTTCATTAAGGACGTTTTTCTGGCCGAGCACAATGTTTTCAGGTAATGGCTAATCTTTAACTAAATAAGTTTCGTTTCTGGCTCTGTTGTCCCATTTGCATAAAAAAACAATAATATTTGGTAAAACTATTTTGCAGTCCTGTAAGCAATGCAACAGCTTTAAGATCGGCAAAGATATTCCACTTATGATCTTCCTATTTTATGCTTTGAAGTAATATGCGCATGTTCTGGTATGTTTCTTTGATATTTACAACATGACCAACGGGAACTGATAGTCATTTGTTTCCACTGAACAACAAAACTGCTTTTAGACTAGTGTTTAAAGATTCAATAAATAGTCGCCACACGGTTGGTACATAAAAAATTCCAAGTCCATTCAGTAAACCTGAAATATCATGACAGTAAACTAAGTCATTTTTCTTTGAGAAAAATACGGCCAGCATAGACTGCCTGTTCCAAAACATGAAAATTTTTACATCTTTTTGTAAAAGGTTTCACTGCTGTAAACGAGATCCAAGCAGTTGTGCCTTTGTTTTGGGAAGATCTAAATCACGAACTAGATTATTGAGCGTTTCCTGAGATATAAAATGTGGCTGTTTGCTGCTACTACATTTACAAACGACTTTCTCTTTAAAACTTGGACATGCTTCTGGCTCCTCTGTGTCATAATTATCTGGTTCGTCATATTTTTTCGGAGGCTTAGGAACAGGTATGCTAGAAGAGTCATGAGGTACAGGTTTAATGGCTGAGGGGATATTAGGATATACTATTTTATACTTGCTTTTGCTAAAAAAATCCATAATTTTTGTTAAACAAAAGTAGAAATCATCAACATAATTCTTAGACTTCCGCCAAATCGTTGGCACTCCAAACTTCATAGATGTGTGAGTACCGCGAAGCCATCCTGCTAAGGTTCTTGGGCAAGTGCGGCAGCATTTTTTGACAGGCCAAGTTTTGCCTTGTTCGCCAACTTTGAACCTGAAATATAACTCAAGTGGGCTTAAGGTCTTTTGCTGAGCGTTCAGTGTCACCTCATCAAATATATAACAGAAACTGTTCGGATGATTCACACAGGATCACAACGGTATCTCTTCGGTCATATATTTACTCCCGAATACTGTAGTACTGATCATCCGAAAAGCGATTGGCAGCTTATATACCCATTTTAAACATCTGGTTTTTTCTAGAAACATCGAAAATCAAGAGTATCAAAAACGTTTTTTGTATACAGTTGCCCTTCGATAAGTAGTTTTCCCTCCGACGGCTATGGGGTACGGTGAAATATGGAATTACATGGGGTTTAATGGGTATCTTATATATTTGAAGCCCTAAGGAGTTGAGCCTTCGTAGATGGGAGATATCCCCAGGCACCCCCTATGTGGTGTTGTCAGATAGTGCACAATTTCCCTAGACTTAGAACGTGAACTTGGCAACGTCGTAACCCATTATGTTATAGAAAGAGAAATATTGCACAGGTACATTCTTACACCTGCTTAAAGCATGTTGTTGGTACTCTCTGGACTGTTACGTGATACGATAATTTAAAGGTTGGTGTAAGGGTTTAACAGGTAGGACTTATCGAAATAAAGTATTTGTTTGGCGAAGAGGATTTTCGTGCAGAACAGTAAATTGGACTGTGACCATTCTTTTTACTAGCTTACATTTACTTTAGCTCAGGGAAAGGAGTAAATCCTAAAAATAAATTTAGTAGTTTTTATGATATAGACTAATACAAGTATTACGGCCTGGCTTATTAATATAAGTTACGGTTGCGGTGTCAAAAGGAAAACATCTTTTCACCTTGGTCTTATTCTAATGCATGTAAGAAAATCTAAATAGCCAAAACCAAACTCAGAATATTTAGGACAAATCTTTTAATATTAACAACAAATCTATAGCTACTTATTACAATAAAAAATAATTAAGCTTTTACTTAGAACTAAATTTACAAAAGTAATTATAAAAATTAAACTTTAAAATAATACTAAAAATTATAAAATAATAATTTTTATACATAGACTAAATTACCCAACAAAAACAAAATAGAAAGTAGATACGAACAAATTAGGAGACTAATTTTTTTTTAAGGCGGTGCCAGCAAAGCCATCAAAAATAGAATTTGCTTTGTTAGAACTAGTGATGTATAAATTACAGTAATTTATTTTTTATTAATTTTTTTATTAATTTATATTAATATAGAAGAATTTTGGAGAATTAACAAATTTTAAGCAATCTTTGAGCTTAACAAAATGACGAATTCAAAGAAAAACGTAAATAATATAATAAAATACACAAATACATATTTTTTACTTCTAAATATATTTATTTTATAGCTAAAAAAAGTAAAATATAACTACTTCACCCTTTTTGAAACGAAAACATAAAAAAAATAATAACTAAAACATATTTTCTATATTAAAATTCACAAAACCAGAACTCACTAATGACAACAATAAATTAATGATTTAAATAAACAAAATTAATTTATATTTTCTAGATCAGAAAAATTTTCCTCCCCAATACTAGAGTTGATATCATGAAGAAATACCAAGTCTTCTGATTTATAAACACCTGATTCTGTGTCGCTTGATTCTTTTGGGACTTGTTTTTTTATTTATCTGCAAAATTTTCTTTAGTATCATCTTCATTTGAACTAACTGCCGGTCTTGACATTAAACGTTTTGAATTGTGTGCAACATACAATAGCTTTCCGGCTCTCTCTGTAGTCAGTTTATTTCTTTTTTTACAGTGAAACAAATGAATATGTACTGAAAGATCTTTCAGCTGCAGCCGTAGATGCTGATAAACTCAGGATGGCTAAGTCTACGTCTTTCAGTTTTGTTTTTTCTGCAAATTCCTTTTCATCACGTTATAATGTCTAAGGTTTTAGCAGATTTTCAAAAAAAATCTATGTTCCACAAATCATTTTTGGCCAAATAATTTGTCAGTTTAACAGTAATTGCTTGTTTATGATCTCTAAATGGTGGATAATGGTTAGTTAACTTTGCCTACTTTTACCAAAAATACATCATTATTCAGAATAGGATCTCTAGTTAACCTAGAATAGATTATTCCCTCGCACGATCGACGATTGGCTAGGGAATTGGGAACTACCTCGTCGCGTCGTCGGCTTCGTCAAACGTTTGCCGCGGTAATTCCCCTATACTTACTCGTTATATTACCGTAATATATTACCCGTAATATTACCGGTAATATATCAGTAATTTACGAAACGAATATTACCGAAAAGGAAATATTCGCCTAGGGTCAGCCTTACAACACTAATTAGAACCGACCTTAAAAAAATGTTGGCCTTTAATTTGTTTTGTATCAACTTTTAATTTCCTTTTTTTTTTTTTGGTTTACTATTTTACTTCTTTTAAAGTCGATTTAATTTTTTTAAGTACATTTTTACATTCTTCCTGTTTGTGATGAGAAAAATATATTTCTTATACGCCCAAACATAAAATAAAATTTTAAACCCGAGCTTAAGGGTGTAATATAGCATCATACTCGTTACAGCTCAAATAGGGCGTAAAACTAACCAAATACCTCAAATTTATGAATAAATCGGCAAATCTGTACTAACAAACTCATAAAAGACAAAATTTACGTATTTTATAATAAAACAACGCTATTTTAATATTTTATCAAAGAAGCACGGTAAATTTACTTACACATTTCAGTCGCCATAAATTACCCCATTTGTTACAGTTTAACTGCCTGTTTTTTTGACAATAACTAATGAAATATGTCACTTGCCCTTTTTTATAATTTAGTAGGATTTGCGTTCATTTTCTTTAACATTAATTTTTGCTTCCTTTAATGATAATATCCTTAAAAAATTACCTTGAGGAGGTGAAAATTGTTGTGTTTAATCATTTGTTTTATATTCCTTTTTATTTTTTTTTTGTTTGTTTTAAAAACAACTACAAAATTAATAGAGCTTAGAGAAATGATAAAATTTAAAAAAATATTTTAAAATATTAAATTTCTTGACGGTTTAACCATTTTGATCATACCTAAAAAATTGTGGGCATTAGCATAAAGCACGTTTACAAAAATATCTATTGTATATTTCTTTTGTGGTAAGTTTAACTGTATATGTGGAAGCTAGAACAATAAATTTAAAAAGCATGTTTTTTTTTCTTCTTTTGTTAAGAAAAATATATTGTTCAACGATTGTTATATAATCTAATTTTTTTAAAACTTTCATAATTGTTAAAGTACCACTTTTTTAACACATTAAAAACAGTAAAATATGAGTGAAAAAAAGTGCCGTAACGTGTCATTAAAGAGATATTTCAAATTTACTCTAGGCTCTTGCACTCCCTTACAAAAATCCTATTGGTATCCTACCACGTGGTTTCCGTTAAAGCCGCCCGTTATAGATTATAACGGACTTTGACAATAGTCGTTGGGCAAATGTAATAAGAATGTACGTACGTAACATTTAATTGGTACTCGAGAACATCGAGTTGATTTTGTTGACGCTAGATGTCAGTTCACTACTCTATTTTACATTTTTACTTATCTATGCCGCGCCGGTACAAACCAAGACAGACAGGTTTAAACTTGCATCTCGTAGTTCGCTACACTTTAGTAAGAGAATGTAAAATATTAAAGTTTTTTGTTTAAAATTGCTAAAAGAAATATCACTCGAATTTAAAACTTGCAACTTAAGTGAAATTTTACTCGAGTGACTCGAAAAGTTAAGTATAACTCGAGTAAGGTAGTAAAATTACTCGAGTGACTCGAGTCACCAAATCCTATTTGAGTTGCATCACTAGTCCAGTTCTACTGTTGACAGAGATATCATTCTGGCAACAAAGGAGATACCAATCACACGCGGATGGCCGATGATATTGGTCGATAAAAGACTCGATTTAAAAATGTTTTAATTAATAAAGTAAAATTATTTATATTTAAATTAAAACCTATATTAAAAAAAATATTTGACAAAACAAGAAAAGTACTCAGGTAGAACGTGATTCAAAAACAAAATGTTTTAGGAACTTTATGCTTTATTTGCAACTCAATTTCAAAAAATTTCAAAAATATTTATTATTTTCCAACCAAAATTTTTCTATATTAACCTAACCAAAAATACCTGATCTTTCAAGTCGAGGATAATCTGAACCTTTTTTGTTTTACAATTTTTGATATATCTCTAAAAATAAAGTGGTGGGGGGGATTTCAAGGTTTCCATCAAACACACCCTTAATCTTCGAAACGACTGAGCCGATTTTAACAAACTTGGGCTAATTGAAAAGAGCTATTCTTGGGCTATAAATCTTAAAATATTTAAAGTTTTGTTAGTTTTACACGTCGCCGCTAGAGGGTTTTTTTCGACATTCCGGCAGAAATGGTTAATTGTCTCAAAAAATTAAATGCATTAATATAATTTTTTCTTTATGAAAAAGTAGCTAAATAATGTCTAAACAAGCTTGCGAAAACCGAATCACGATATCTTGTTCCTTACCTAATATTTAGACCAAAGAAAATTTGATCGTCAATATCTCAAAAACTATAAAAGCTATAAAAAATGTTACATGACATAAATAATGTATTTTTATAAAGCTTTTAATTTAGGGTATAAAATCTTTTCGTCTAAATGCAATACTGTACGAGTTATAATCAAATAATCGAATTTTCAGCATTTTTTCAAGGTATACACCTAGAATTCGCTTTGCATTTAGATGAAAAGATTATTTAACCTAATTTAGAGGTTTTGTAATAATACACAATTTATGTTTTATAAAATTTCTTGTAGCTTTTATAGTTTTTAAGATATTGACGTATAAAATTTTCTTTGGTCTAAATATTAGGTAAGAAACACGATATCAAGATGCGGTTTTCGCGAGTTTGTTTAGGCATTATTTAACTACTTTTTCATAAATAAAAGATTATACCAATGCATTTCATTTGTTTGAGAAAATTAACCATTTATGTCGGAATGTCGAAAAAAGCCCTCTAGGGTCGACGTGTGAAACTAACAAAACTTTAAATATTCAAAGATTTATAGCCCAGGAATAGCTCTTTTTAACTAGCCGAAGTTTGTTAAAATCGGCTCAGCCGTTTCGAAGATACATGGTGTGACACCACTTAATTTTTAGAGATATAACAAAAATTGTAAAACAAAAAAGGTTCACATTATCCTTGACAGATCAGGTATTTTTTTGTTAGGTTAATATAGCAAAATTCACAGAAACATCACTGCAGTTACGCCCCCTAGCGGCCATTTCAGAAACTTGAAAATAATTTCACCTCTCTTGACCACTTTTACTAACAATATTTTTTCTCCAACACTGTGTGATAAATATTTTTTGAGATACAGCCGGCCTCCTTTCTTAGTTGTACACCCTGTATTTTATTATTTTAAACGGTAAACATCCTAAATGAAAAGGTACTACTAATACAAACCCGTGAGTTTTCTAAGTCGTGGCTTCCTCTTTAAGTACGTACTCGTCGCTAATAACATTTAGAAATCTGAATATGTACAATTTTTTTAACACATATCGCTATAAGGACTTAAGGGGTTTTAAAAAATATTTTTATTATTTTACGCCTACGAAATGCATTGTGATATCGTAAAGTTGCCTCTGGACGTGTTTTGTTAACTATGGCGACGCAAGTGATATTGTGGTTTAAGTCGTCAAATTGACTAATAATTAAGAAAAATTAGCAGAATGTTGATTCTGAACAAACACGTTTTCTTCTTCGACAGAAGAAATAATTAACACCGCAGATGAGGCAACCCCAAATTTACTTACGGAAAAATCAAAACAATTGGTTGGTTGGTTTGCTCTGCAACCTACTGACTTATTGTGCTTCCTCTTTCTTGTAATAAAAGTTTTTCTTTATCAGGTCCAATTACCAAGATATTCATGCGAAAGCGGAGTTCCCCTCTGTATGTTTCCGAACAGTATGTGTCTTCTTTATGTCAGTGCATTGTAGTCGTGTATTACGTGTGAGGCTATTTCCTTCTCTTCCCAGCAAAGCTTGCATGTTGTGGAGCTGTTATATATGCCCATTTTCTGCAAGTGTTTTCTTAGATGACAGTGGCCTGTCAAAAGTCTTAATAAAGTACACCTCAGAAGGAGGAGCTTAAGTGTCGGTTTCTTGGAAGGGTCGCCTAGCCTTACCTTCGCATGTCTTTGACCAGGCGTGCAAACGATACAGATGTTGTTTTAGGGACCCTCCGTCTATTGTTGCTTTTATTGCCTATTTTGAAAGTTTCAAGGACTGGCTCTGGGTCATTAAACTTTCTAGATGAGCGTGTCTCCAGGAACCCAGAGGTGTTCTATCCTGTTGTTCCTTGAGCCAAGTTCTTTTAGGTGGTTCAGGCACTTCATCGAGGTTTTTAATATAAGACGATAACAGTTCAGAGCTTTTAGAGCATCTTGACTATCTGAGTGTGAGAGGATGCTTATATTTTGGTGTGATAGCCTCTTTAAACATTCTTTTGAACACATGCTTGGGTAGCATAGATAGTAAAAAGCTGTAAGTCGCTCTGAGCCTTACTATCAAAAAATTTATATCATAAAAAATACAGTATGTTAATCGAATGGCGTCGGACATACCAGGTTAGAGTAATTTTATATTTTTATTATATGTTTTATTAGTTTAATCAATTAAACTTAAATAAGTAGGTAGTGGTTTTTAGTGTAAATCCTGGTACAAAACATTGAAAAACTCTTTAAGACAGTAAACTAGTTTCTAGGACACAAAATATTTATGATTAAGTTCTATTAAAAACGCATAAACACCACTGGTTTTTAAAACTGGAATACGATGTAAATGACAATTATAGTTTAAAAGTCTGAGATCATCATGACTGCATCCATTAAGAAAGTGAGAGAAACCAATCTGAGTATTTACGAGACAAAACCTATTTTAATTAAAAGTATAGATTTTTGTTTCTAATTAATTTAATGATATTGTCAATATTCTTTATGCCGTATCTCTAAACATATAACCTAAGATAGTGTAAGGGAATATATCTTGATCACCCTGTATTTTCAAAAGACTATTTCGTTGCACACAAAGAAAAAAACCTTTTAGCACCATGTGGGAAGTATAACTTAATAGGGGGATAAGGGCTTCTAAAATAAACAATAATCTGAAAAATATTTTGTTACGTTCCCAGGACTTATCTCATAAATATGTCGATTGTAAATATTTTAAAAACCCTAAACCTTAATTTATCACATCCTAGAATTGAGTAAACATAAAGTTAGACAGTAACCAAATATTGTTCAAGATACAAAAATTCACAGAACTACCCTCAACGTGGTTTATGGTTCGGGAAAAAGAAGGCACATACACAGATGCCGGCAAATTGACCACCACCCCGCCTGGCTCATTATTTTTGTTAAACCGATTTTACCATTATTAAAAACAAAAGAATATATATGAAGACTCTGTTTTTGTAACGTATTAATTTGATTTGTAAAGTAGTTTCGTCTTATGATTTTTTTTTACCTATGTAAACGACAAGAAAGAGAAAAATCCAAAATTTACGATAAATTTCATATAGGTTTTTTTTCTAATCATAGACGGACCTTCTTAGTATAGGAATTAGTAGAATAGATTATTATTAAGTATTTTATATAAAAGGTAAAAGACTTGAACACTAAAGCCGTAAATTAGAATTTAAAAACTGAGCTGAACCCCTGATTTAGAACCACTCGCGCCATCTAGTTCTAAGAGGCCAAAGTATGCAATAAGGCGTAAAATAGGAACCACGCTAATAGGGCGGGATTACAGGGTTAATCTTCCTGTTTAATTGGTGGAAAAGGGCCTAAGCCAGGGACCATGCACGCGAAATCAAGTGGGGATCTATCAGGGAAGGACGAATAGGTTTCATGGAATTTTAAAATTATTATTTGAGTTAATTACACTCTGAACCTCGTTATAAAGTGTTGTGTTTTACTCGTGAGTTCTCTGTTCTGGGTTTCGATCTTAAACATTTTTCTTATAAATTAAATTCTTTTAAAAGACAAATAGATTGAATATTTAAGGGCATTTTATTAAGGGTATCCTTCTTAAGGGAAAGGGTTTATCATCCTTTGTTTTTTTTTGTAAAGTATCAACAGACGTAAGTGATTTTAAATATTTTTGTTTTCTTAAAGCTTGTAATTCCTAAATTTACCAGGGGATCTTATCTTTTCCAAATTGGTTTTAACTTACACTTAATAAATAAATCCACGGCAGTTCATTTCACATTAAAATCTAGTTCTCATTGTTAGTTCTAATTTGTTTTTTGTTTATCATTGTAATTAGTTGCTTTATTTATATTTGTAAATAGATTTAATTGTTTTGAGAAACTCTTCTTTTATTGCTTTGGGAGAACACATTAGAAAAAGGGAGGGTTACCTTTGTGCGCTAGTGAAATCGTACCAGGTGGCAGCAAAGAACAACAGAGAGAATCCCAAGTACAGAGACGACCGAGGAAACAATATAGTTGTAGACGTAATTGGTAAGATCTAATAACCTAGTAGTCATCGCATACTAAAACATCAAGAAAGAAGACCAACCTATCTTCTAGAGTGCCTTTGTCATCAAATACAAAAGTTCCGTTTAAATTGAAATAACTACCAACTCCGAAGTGGGAAAAATAGTTCTCGGATGTCGGCCACTAAGCTACCATTAACAACTTTTACGACACAATTACTTGAGTATTTTCCCACATAAAAAGTGGTGGCAGCGGTGGGATATTAACAAAATATATTCTTTTTTTGTTTAATTTACAGGAAAAAAAGATCCAAACGCCCGGTAGTTATTTCCAAATAAATAATTTTTTTTGTAGACCAAATTATTTCTTTTTCCACTTTAGAATATTGATAATTTATTTTTAAATTATGAATTTGATGAAAAACAATTTTGTGTTAAATGACGAATAGTAATTAATTTTATTTTATTTTTTTTTGTTTTGTTGCTTTAAAATATATGGTTTATTTTGTTTACCTAAAATTTTAGTCGTGAGAGTATCGTATTTTTAATAAAATTGTTTTTAGTTTACGAAAAAAAGAACTGAAGGTCTAAAAGTTATTCTTAATTTAAAAAATTTTAGATGCAACTAAATATACAAATATACGTTTTTTTGTAATCTCGTAAATTTAAAATATTTAGAAAACTTAAATTGCAGGTTCCACAAATGCAGTTAATTATCTGAATTTATTTATTTCTTTATTTTTAAATATTTAAAACTTCAAGTTAACTAGCTTTTTCCAAACTGTATTGTTTTCTTTTTTCCGATTTTAGAATTGAAGATAAATTAGGTATATTTTTTTTTACAGTATATGATTCGGCTAATTATTTTCTTTTTTTGAAACAAACTATAGATTTAAAAGTCGGTCCATGTATAAGTAATTCTTTTCTAATTTATAAAGACAAATGAAGTAGTAGATTTTCAATTATTTTTTTTTGCTCCTTGTATTTATTTTTATAATAACTAGGAATTAATACTAGAAACATTTATAATAGGAAAGTTTAAATGGAGATTACAAATTAGGGTTTTCAGCGATAAAGGCACATTAATTCAGCGATTTTTGGAGGATTTATCGATGCGTAAGATTACTAATTAAAGGGAATCAGTTACTTTGTTGCAAAGTTTTTGAAAAAAAAAATATTAATTTAATTATTTACTATTTTTTTTTCCTTTTTGTGTTTTTAATTTTAAATTTTTTAATGCTATAAAGTGAAAAAATACTAACGTTTAAATATCGGATAAGTAATTATTGTGATAAAAAATTAAATTTTCATCGATAAGTTTAAAATGATTATGTTTCAGAATTAACAAAATAAAATTCGAGTAAATTATTGCAATATAAATTTGGCTACCTTTAATCGATGTAAGCGAGCTTATAAAAACGGTGAATTATTGTTTTTGATAATTTTTGAGAATGAATTATAATATGATAACAACAAGTGACGACCTTTATTGTTTTGAGTAGTTTAGGTTTTAACGATTTCATGACTGTAATTCCGTGAAAGTGTAGATTCACGTTAAAGTAATTAAAACAATTTTTCTTTTATAATATTTTGGCCTTAGGTGAGGAAGTTAATGTATATCAAGAGATTAATCGATAAGGCATTGAAAAAAAAAAGGAAATTTGTTTTGATTTTTTTTCAATTATCGTACATGGGATGTTTCGAAACCGTTGAAAAAAATATACATTTTTTTTTATTTTTCAGTTTATTTATTTAATGTTTATTTCATTTTATTTTATTTTTAATATTTTTATATAAAAATTTGAAACAATTGCGTTTCATTTGGAGATTTAATTAGTAATGCAGTTCTAATTAAATAAGCCTGAAGGAATTGATATTCAAGTTTTGGTTTAATTACGAAAATTTAACATTTTTATCTTACAGGTAACGCATCTTATTGTATGATTTTTTTTTTTAATTTATTTTTATTTATTTGTTAGGCGAAGCTGAATTTTTTTTATTATTTTGTTTTTTAATAAAAATGGACTCGTTTGCATAATTGAAGAAGGCTGTTTTTGGATTTAAATCGGCTAGTTGATCGATTTATTTTTATTTTTTTTTTTGCTATTTAGCAGGAGCCAGAAGAGGTGCTTATGTTAAATAATTATTATTTGTTCATTTTTTTTTTGTCGTCGAACAGGTTAGAGCAAGGAGAAAGGCAAAACGAGAATTACACCTGTAGAAAAATGTAGGTTCCTGTGATTCGAGATTGATAAGCTGGTATTTATTTTTGTTTTGTTTTGTAGCAGAGCGGCGTTGTGTTTTGTAGCAGAGCGGCGTTGTGATTGCTATTTTTATTTGATTCACCAAAAGGTAGGATGCATGTTATTTTTTTTAGTTGTTGGATATTTATAACATTTGCTATAGTTTTGGTTTCGTGACATCATCCTATGTACATTATGTGTCTACACAAAAACTTAATATATGTATATATATATATATATATATATATATATATAGATATATATATATATATATATATATATATATATATATATATATATATATATATATATATATATATATATATATATATATATTTTTTTGTTGTTGTGTTATACTACCTTCTTTTTCATTATAATGGCTACTGAGGCTATTATATAAATAAATTACTGAAGAAAAAGTTTACTTAAAAAAAATATATATATACTAAGAGTTTCAAGAGAGTTTAAATCATTTTGTTTACCAATTGAATCTGATAAACATTAAAAGTTATTCTGTTTAGCATACCACTTATGCCCATTTACTTTACTGTTTAGGACGTTATATGACGTTTAGAACCGGACTCCCTTGACGATAAGTTCCTCAAAAATTTCGCTCTTGGAATTTGGTTTACGAGGGTAATTTCAAGTATCTATCACTCGTTTCCACAAAAATATTGGTTTGGGACGGATTATCCCAAGGAAAAATTTATAAAATTTATAAGTATTCTTAATTAAATCCACTTATTGATCTATTGAGGTAATAGCTAAACTTTGCATTAGTTATTTTATTTTATTTATTTTTTTAAATTTTATTTAAGCTTATATTTTACTGATTGACATCTGTTTTTTTTTTTTATTTTTTTTTGAGAATTCTTTTATTTTTGCGTTTTGCCAACTAGTATTATTTAGTCAGCGATTCTTGCGTTCATGAATATTTAAAATATTAAAAGGAAAAAGAAAGTATATTACGGGAATTTAGAGATTATCCTGTGTCATTTTTTTTTGTGTTTTGGCCGGTGTATCTTTGTGTTTAGTGAAGACTGAAGATAATTATTTGTGAATTAAAGGAAGTAAGTGAAGTGAGTTGTAGTTTTGTATTACATAAGTGTTATTGGTGCTTATATTAAAGAAGTGAATTTCTGAACACGCTGGAGATCGGTTAAAGGAAGTTATATCCGAGAAACATAAGAAGAAAGACATAGTTTTTTTGAAGTAATAAAAAAGAGGAAATTACTCCAGGAATATGTCGGAACTTGAGAACTGCACTAATGGAGCCACTGGCAGCCAAAAGGACAACCAGCGGGTGAAGGTTTAGAAGCGTTGCGGAAACAGATTGAAGAAATGCAGGCAAAAATGGCAGATCAACTGAGAGAATTAAAGGAAGCAACGAAGAAACAACTTGAAGTGGACGATTCAGCATCAGAAGCGAGTGAGCAAGTTGCTAGAACGAGATCCACTTAGATGATCTAAAGTCCATACGACAATTGTTACGATCAGAAACAGATGATCTCGATGCTATCGATTCATATACAGGTGGAAAAGATTATAAAGCCTTCATGGAAGCCGTTATTGAAAAGAGCTGCCATTCAACACAAATGGTCAGAAGCGGAGACTCTAAAATTTATTATTAAAAAATTAAAGAACAGAGCGAAAGAGGAATTTTATGCTCTTAGAATTTCGGATAGACCCAAGACAGTGGACGAAGATGGATAAAAAGAGTATTTGGTACCCGTGTACGACAGCTACAGAAGGAATGAAAAGAATTAAAAAGCGATGTGTGAAAAAAGCCAGACGAATCTCTGGGTGCTTATGCCAAAAGACTACAAAAACTTTCGATAACCGCGTTTCCTGAAGATATAGCTAATATAGCTCAGGTGACGTATAGAAATAAAGTCATAGTAGAACAATTTATTCAAGGGAGTGGACATACGTTTGGCGAATAAAATTATAGAAAAAAGGAGACTTCTATACTTTTGAGCGATGTTTTGGAAGTAGCAGAGAAGTATGAAGCCACCATTTCCAGACAGTTACCCACTAATTTATACCAAGACCAACATTCTTCTTCCATACGTTACGTAAACGAAAACTCAGGGGCGATACCAAAGGAATTTTCGCCAAATCAAAGTCAAATGTTTAGAAATAATAACACATGGACACAACAAGAGATTTCCGCTAATAAGGGACAACAAAATTTTCCATCTAATTATCCAAGACAAAGCCAAACTGTGAGAAATAATAACTAGTGGACACAACGAGATATTTCTGCAAATAAGGGACAACAAAATTCTCCATCTAATTACCCAAGATAGGGAATGACTTTTAAGTATGATAATTCTAACATAAAATGCTATAGGTGCCAACAAACAGGACATTTAAAGCGCGATCACGTCCCACACCACTCTTTCAAGCTATAATTGCAACAGACCAAATCATCTTGCCCGTTCGTGTTTTTAAACCGCAGTGTGACCTCAAAGAAGCCCCCAAAATAGATCCATTTTCCACCGACTTGTTAGAAAACCTGACATAGTACTCGCCATCGAGGGACAGAATCCTAGGTACATCCTACTTAGATTAGGGTCAGGCGAGACCGCAAGTTTTTCTTATTGATAGTGGAGCATCCGTTTCCCTAATTAAATATAGCACTACTAAGAAACTAAACAATCCTAACATCTGTACTTTGGATATAAGTAGCATTACTGGATATATCTGGACAAAGAATTAAGAAAATTTCGGGAAAACTGACGTCCTATTTACACCAGGAAAACTTCCGATTGCAAAGAAGATTAAACACTCTTTTGTAATTTGTGGAGACAGTCTAAGTTTTCCAACGGATGGTTTACTTGGAATGGACTTTCTGGAAAAATTTAAGCCTGTCATTAACTTCAATCTGGGAAGAATTAACTTATGTGGATATAGCTTGATCTTGTTGAGTGGCTATCTGGATCGATCCTATCAAGTCACGGGCCAAGGTGGCGAAGCTGGTGAACTAGCACGAGATATCGCTGTTAGTGATGACTGCATACCTCGAAAAGATGCACAGGGGAGGCATCTATAGCACGATAGACATGGAGGTCTGTGCTGGCCTAGGGTTGAAAGAGAGACAAGACCCTGAACGCCGTTGGAGTTTTTGATGAAGTGAAGGTGGTACCACGAAGAAGAGAGGTATGCAAGCCTAGTTCCCAGGTCTACCATCCGATACCAACCTCTTACGGACAACCAAAGGTTAGAAAGTAACCCTCAGGAAGTGACCAGAGGTTTACCCAGACATATAATAGACCGGGAAAAAGTTGTGGAGAACCATAAGTTGGATAATAGTTAATCTAATCGTCAGTCTCATGCTTATGGCTGGTCCCCAGAGTAACAAGATAGGGAGTAATTCAAAACAACCGACTCTTGTGAGGACTGCACGAAAGATTTAGAAATTCTAGCATTTGACGGCTGTGATTATAGCGTTTCCGTGGATGCTCCGGGTTCCCGTAGGCACTATGATTTGCGAGCCATTAAACCATACCGATGTCGGCATTTGCACGACTAGCAGTATTGTAAATATCCAAGAATCCCCATCAAACAAATTAAAATATATTGTTGTCCGCATACTTAATACTACTCCAATACCTCAGACCATTAAAAAGAACATTCCCATTTTAAACCTGGTAGATAAGAGATCGTACAGATAGGGCGAAAGGAGGCAAGTATCTCTCTTAAATTCTGTGATTAGGAAACTATGTAGCCAGCATAGGGTACAAAATGTACTAAACCATTTGCAAGATCCCGATAAGAAAAAATGATGGAATTCTTAGGAAGTTTTAGTGATATCTTCGCGAAGGAAGGTAGGCCGTTGAAAACTACAAATTTAATGACGCATAAAATTGACACAGGTAAGAAAGTTAATAATGTTTATGTAAATCAATTAAAGTTATGTTTAGCTACGGAGAAAGTGAAAGATCAATTAGGAAATGTACCTCTAGATCGTAGACAAACACAATCACAATTACCGTTGGATAGGGAGAGTGACACGGAAGAAGTTGAAGAAACTAGAGAAGGAGATAGTGGACTGCAAACCCCTGTTATTCCAGATAATCTTCAGAGTGAAGGGTCTAAATACAGCATGTCTCGAAAAGGTTCTAAGTCAGATGTTTACGAAATTAAGGAAAGTTCGCCAGTTGCTAGTCAGCAGTCAGAAGACTCAATAAAAAGGACTGAATCTAAGGAAAGTCAACAAGGGGAACAACCACGACTGGAAATAGACCCATATGAACCCATAGCAAGACGAACGAGAAGTCATTTTAACAAAATGTAAAAAACACGCGCAAACTACAGTCAAAAAGTCAGAAGACATTCTAAGTTTTATAGAAAATAGATAGGAATTGTTATAAGTAGTGTTTAGTATATGTTAAATTTATTTTTAGCAATATTCTTTTTTTTAGATTTTGAGGCATAGGTTTCTTTTGTGTATTTTGAGCATGTAATTAATGTTTTGCCTATTTTAGATTAAAAACCACGATGTATCATACCCTGATTCTTCCTCATATCTATCTGGACAGGTTCCAGTAAAGAAATTGTAACATACGACTGTGCAGACAAAACAACGGAGCTAACAAAGGTCTCCCTGTTCTCTGTCAAACCATGCCAGGATCCAAGAAACTACACCGAAAGCAGCCATAGACGAATCCAGTTGGTACAGAAGAGGCAATACGTTCCAATCCATGTGTACACGTGCCAGGTCAAAGTGGAGCAGTTTGTGGAACATTGTGGAATGCACAGCCACAGAAGTACCGTTGGAGGATGTTTTGGGAAGTACATACAGCATATCGACCCAGACCAATGTTTGAAAGCTCATCGTTTTCGCCATGACCAGATTTAAATGGACTTTGGTGCAGGAGTTATTTCCAAACTTCGACTCAATGGAACGACCGAAATATCAGCTACACTCCAAGGATACGCTGATACAAAACGGCAAGTGTGAGGAGTACACGATTCGCAATAGGGAGGCACCCAGTACACCAACGTAGTTGTAATCGCAGCCATATCCATAAGACTACACGACTACGTGGCTTTAGCAGACATTAGAAAGAAATACGATTAACCTCCGTTCCTCCTGGAGCAGTGCAATACTCTTATAACGACGGTTACTGTTTCGACGACAATGAAGGAGAAGTAACTTGGCGTCAGCACCTTCCGGATTTATGTTCAACCAATGGTGTGGACATCTTATATGAGGGAAATGCGACACTTCTCACAATAAGTAAAAAATCCTCCAAACCGGAACATTCTAGTAGAAACAGAAGATACGGTATTCGCTCTAAAAATTACGAAACCCGAAGAACTCTGCGCACAAAAGGCATGACAGTGACAGAACAAAATCGTCTTTTTAATAATTTTCGAAGACTCTGTTGGTTTTTATTATCGTCGAACCCTAAGGTTACCTCTGCTAGAATACCGATCTGATGGCTCAGTTATTAAGCAAACTTTTTATACCTGGAAATTGCTGTAAAAAGACAAATGTCCGATATTATCTATGACTCCATCATGAAAAAGATGCCAGTTAAGAGAAAAAGATTCTTCAGAACCGGTTAGCTCTGGCTAAACAATCACCAGATATCGTGGGGAATCTAGTGAAGGAAACAACAGGTTGGTGTCAGCCGAGTAATGGGAGAAGTACTCTACATTGCCAAGTGCCGACCCATTATAATTGGAATACAGGAAAACCACAGATTGCCAGCTTCAAGAGTACTGTATCAAAACCGCTCCATGTTTCGAACCGCCATAGCCTCATGTCCTTGTCGAACATGGTACCAAAGTAGAATGTCGAAAAACACTCCCAGTAAACTTTAAAAGTGGAAAGTAGCTGGATTGAAATTAGCCCAGAACTTAAACGCACAGTTGATGCAGTAGAAATTAGATGCCAATGATGAAGAGGACAAAATTTCCATGCGGGGACTTTCTCCATTTTCACCAATAAGCTCCAATGGTATATATATTCCCCAGAGTGACATGGAAAGGTTCCAACAAACCTTGCTGTATCCAAACACCAAACAGGCAATCACCAACCGAAATAGCGAGAAGAATCATGCAGGGATAGATAGCTTCCGATCCCTACTGCATGCCAAATCTATTTACTAAAGACGAGTCTCAAAAAACTTGCACAATCCGCTGCAGAAGAAGTATGGGGTTTTTCTATCGAAAATGGGAAGCCTATTTTCTATATGTGTTTTCCTTTAAACCATTGCAGTGGTACAACAAGTTATCTAGCCGGAGTGTAAGTAATGGTGTTCATTTTAAATAAAGCGACTCGTAACCATCCAAACCAGAAAAGAAATACCTATTGGCAAGCCTCTGGAACAACTTGGCGCACACGTATCTCTACCAACTCCATGGGCGAAACGCCAATAGAGACATCACCAGACCCGAAGAAGTCCGAGAGCTGGCGCAAGTCCTGGTCAATTCAGCCGCTATACAATTGTACCCGATCTTTACCAACTAGCTTCCACCCGCATTACTGATGACCCGAACTGTAAAGTGATGAACTCACAAGCGAATACGGAAAAATAGTGTGGTACGGACATGTACGTACGAATAACAAGTAATGGTGTAAGTTTCGCGTTCGCGGAAAATAGTGAAACTCGCTCGTCAAATACTACCTTTGGTAGAAGTGTCCGCTGAACTTTCATCGGGAAGAAAGAAGACATCAGTAGGTTAAGTAAAATTGTGTGTTTACAAATGGATACGATACAAACCAGTTGGAGATCCATATATTCTTTTGTCTTCTTTGTGGTGGTAAAATCGTTTTTTTTTAAGGGGGACGGTAAAATGTAAGGGAATATATCTTGATCACCCTGTATTTTCAAAAGACTATTTCGTTGCACCCAAAGAAAAAACCTTTATAGCACCATGTAGGAAGTATAACTGCAATAGGGGGTATAAGGGCTTCTAAGATATAAACAATAATCTGAAAAATATTTTGTTACGTTCCCAGGACTTATCTCATAAATATGTCGATTGTAAATATTTTAAAAACCCTAAACCTTAATTTATCACATCCTAGAATTGAGTAAACATAAAGTTAGACAGTAACCAAATATTGTTCAAGATACAAAAATTCACAGAACTACCCTTAACGTGGTTTATGGTTCGGAAAAAAGATGGCACATACACAGATGCCGGCAAATTGACCACCACCCCGCCTGGCTCATTATTTTAGTTAAACCGATTTTACCATTATTAAAAACAAAAGAATATATATGAAGACTCTGTTTTTGTAACGTATTAATTTGATTTGTAAAGTAGTTTCGTCTTATGATTTTTTTTTACCTATGTAAACGTCAAGAAAGAGAAAAATCCAAAAATTTACGATAAATTTCATATAGGTTTTTTTCTAATCTATAGACGGACCTTCTTAGTATAGGAATTAGTAGAATAGAGTGCTTATTAAGTATTTTATATAAAAGGTAAAAGACTTGAACATTAAAGCCGTAAATTAGAATTTAAAAAACTAAATGAACCCCGATTTTAGAGACACTCGCGCCCTCTAGTTCTAAGAGGCCAAAGTATACAATAAGGCGTAGAATAGGAACCACGCCTAATAGGGCGGGATTACAGGGTTAATCTTCCTGTATAATTGGTGGAAAGGGCCTAAATGAGGACCATGCACGCGAAATCAAGTGGGGATCTATCAAGGGAAGGACGAATAGGTTTCATGGAATTTTAAAATTATTATTTGAGTTAATTACAGTCTGAACTCTCGGTATAAAGTGTTGTGTTTTACTCGTGAGTTCTCTGTTCTGGGTTTTGATCTTAAACATTTTTCTTATAAATTAATTCTTTTAAAAAGACAAATAGATTGAATATTTAAGGGCATTTTTTTATTAAGGGTATCCTTTCTTAAGGGAAAGGTTTATCATCCTTTGTTTTTTTTTTTGTAAAGTATGAACAGACGGTAAGTGATTTTAAATATTTTTGTTTTCTTAAAGCTTGTAATTCCTAAATTTACCAGGGGTTCTTATCTTTTCCAAATTGGTTTTAACTTACACTTAATAAATAAATCCACGGCAGTTCATTTCACATTAAAATATAGTTCTCAGTGTTAGTTCTAATTTGTTTTTTGTTTATCATTGTAATTAGTTGCTTTATTTATATTTGTAAATAGATTTAATTGTTTTGAGAAACTCTTCTTTTATTGCTTTGGGAGAACATATTAGAAAAAGGGAGGGTTACCTTGTGTGCTAGCGAAATCGTAAATACCAGGTGGCAGCAAAGAACAGCAGAGAGAATCCCAAGTACAGAGACGACGAGTAACAATATAGTTGTAGGACGTAATTGGTAAGATCTAATAACCTAGTAGTCATCGCTTACTAAAACATCAAGAAAAAGAAGACCAACCTATCTTCTAGAGCAGTGCCTTTGTCATCAAATACAAAAGTTCCGTTTAAATTGAAATAACTACCAACTCCGAAGTGGGAAAAATAGTTCTCGGATGTCGGCCACTAAGCTACCATTAACAACTTTTACGACAAGTCGCGAGTATTTTCCCACAATAGCATGCTTAGCCTAGAAACTATCCACTGCTTTTGTTTAATTACAATTTTGTAATTTGCTGGATTGTAGATATTCTTAATTAAAATAAATAACACAAATAAAATGCAAAGCACTAATTTCTTTATTTTTAAGCAAAACTTAACAAACATTTATATATTTTATTTTAAAACATATTTGCTAACACTATTGTGCATTTAACCTAATGATGTTTATTATCTTTTAACAAAAAAATTAAGCTTTCTAAAAGCAAGTAAATAACTTTCTGATTTTTTAAGCAGGAGTTTTCAACGGTACAAAGTAAATTCTATGAAACGTATGCTCTCTTCAATATATTTTAATGTATAACAGCCCAAAATTCAAGCACAGCTTCAAGCTTGTTTTGACGGTTTGTAACGGGATAAACGCCAACACCATTTTTTATTATGATACAATTTCTTGCTTTTTTATCGTGCTTTACGTGGGTGCTAGATGGTACATAGGTAAGTCATTACACTTTCAGTTAACACCAAACAATAATGTCATATAAGAGTAGGTTGCCTTGAGAATCTAAAACATAATTATAGTCTAATATCCGAATTAGTGACTATATTAACCCATCTGCCAACCAAATAAAAATTATTTTTTAACAAATATAGTATGTGAACAAATGTATTGTTAATGGTTGCCTAAACAATTGTGGTCAAGGCTATGATTAATTAAAAAAAAAATAAATTTGATACTTCCTGTACAATCTCAATTCTATTTTTTTTATCCCACGTGTGTACCACTTTTTTCTTCATTTTCATAAATAAAGTCTTTGGACATTTTTAAAATTTAAAATTACGAAGTTATTAAAATTTTTATTTATATATTTGGGGAACACAATTTAGTGGTATATTTAAACTGTCATGTGGAATAAAAAATAGGATTTGACATTATAGAGGAAATATCAAAAATGTTTTAAAAGTATTTTTTTTATAGTAGCCTTGACCATAATTTTTAAGGCAACCCATTCGCAATACATTAGTTTACATACTATATTTAATAAAAAGTAGTTTTCAACCAGATGGCAGATAATATGTGAAGGTCGCCTTTGTTTTCGATCCCGTACTACCAAGGTATTGGACTTTTTTTTTAATAAATAATAATTTAACCGATAAAATTTTATACACAGGATATTTGTTTTGAGGAGTGATTCTACAACTAATAATACAAAATTCAAATATAGTCTTATTTTATTTATAGTATTATTGTTAATAAATCTTAATATAATAATGGCACAATTTATAAAAAGTGCTTAATGATTATTACTGAGTTTGGATTTTTTAATACGGATTAAAACGCCAAAATATACTACTTTAAGAAAATAACAGGACGCGGAAACAAAATCCTGAAAATTATGGTCACACAAGGGCAACGGATATTATCGACAAACAGCTTTTGGACAACAACTTTGACAAACCGTAAGTATCGGCTGCGGTCCTGACTTATGGACGAAGGGAACACCTCCATCACTTTCCAAAGGCCGATGGCTGAAAGACAGGTGATGGGTGCTGGTGTATTTGGGGTAAGGCCCAGAGCTACTTGTAGTGCTCCATTAGGCAAGCAAGCCACAGTATACCAGGTAGAATTCTATGCTATCCAAGTATGTGTTCAAGAGAATGTGAGAAGGGGATGTCACAACCAAAACATACGCATTCTTTCTGACATTCAGGCTGCTCTAAAAGGCCTGAACTTCTATCGTTTTAAATTAAAAATCACGATGCCTAAAAGACCTAAAACAACTTGCCGCCAGGAACAGGAGAATAGAATTTTTTGGGTTCTGGGCACACGGAAATAAAAGCAATGAAAAAATAGATGAACCAGCACAGCTGGCTCATCCAGAAGGTTCGAAAGCCCGGAGCCAGTCTTTAGACTATTAAAACAGGCGATAAAAACAACAATAGATAGATGGTCCCTAAAACAACATCTGGATCGTTGGATCAAAGTCATGCGAAGGCAACGCTAGGTGACCCTTCTAAGAAACTAACAGCTGAGCTTTCCCTTCTAAGACGTACTCAATTAAGTTAGATAGTAGGATTTTTAATGGGGTCACTGTCATTCAAAAAAAACATTTAAAGAAAATGGGCATACCTAAAAAGGTCTCACAACATGTAGGCTTTGCGGGAAAGATGATGAAAGAGCCTCACACGTAATATACGACTCCGTTAGTCCACTAACGTACAGAAGACACATACTGTTTGAAAACATACAGAGCAAAACTTTCATTCGCATAAACATCTTGGTGGAAACCTATTAAACCTGATAGGGGCAAACAGACTTTCAAAACAAGAAAGAGAGCACAATAGACCAGTAGCCTGCAGTGCAAATATGGCCAATGCCCCACCATGCTTAAACCAAACAACCAACCCCCGCAGCTGGTCGGTGGGCAAGACAAGAAAGCTTTTATGTAAGTATGGGATTATTAATAAGCTTAAAATCAATTTTCTAAGTAGAATCAGAAATGCTTAGAGTTGTGTAAGATGCTACCTGTACTAACCAGAAATGAATAATATTCTAAGCAGAACTGGTGTGGGTTACATACAGAGTATACAGATTAGTAAAGAAGATAAATTTTTCGACTCGATAGACAAATATTAACTTTTTTAAAGCTGCTGTGGCTATGAATATAATGTACTTGTGCTAGTTAGATCGCTTTCAAGGGTAAGGTTAACCAGATTAAATAATTCCTTATTCTAAAGAACATTTATATGAGTATTAATAGAATATTTTCGCGGTAACAAACATGACTGTATTTGCGTTGAACTGAACACCAATATCGGATTAACATTTTACTTAATAAATATTTTTATTTACATCGTATTAATTAAGATGTTCGAAAAGGCAGAAATAATTTTAATTTAAAGCGTTTTTACGTAATTTATACCTGTCCTGTCCAAAATCATTTTAAAATTATTACTTTTTTAATATCGTTGCAACGATAACTACTTTTAAAAATTTAAATTTTAGGACTACACATTCAAAAAGGTTATAACATTTTAACTGAGCAGAGCTTTTGACTTTAAATATCTTTTTTGCGAACATTTTGTTAAATTTTTTAACATGGTTTAAAAAGTAGGTCATGACTTTTTAATTAAGCATACAACTTGATTTTAATAACTTTTCCGTTAACATTTACTTTTTTTCTTAATTTTTTTTTTTTACATACCCGATATACCCTTTGACATTTATTTAATTTAACTGCAAATAAATTAAAGAAAAAAGAAGAAAATAAAATGTTTATTCTTTGTAGCTTACTACTACTACACTGTGTGTATTATCTTACCAGGAGAGGGAGATGGGGCAAGCTGGAACCTCCTAGGATGACGCATTTCGGCTCATCCTCGGAGGAGCTTAATTGCACCTGCGGTAAATGTAACGCACGTGGGTTAGGTAATTTTTATTTTACCGGAAATGCGTTAAATTTGTGCTCATGCAAACTTTCATAAACTCTACCCAAACTATTTTAATCTACTGCACATGCGTCTGTTATAAACTTAACTTTACTTTTTTTTATTCACTGCACACGTGCATATATAAATTAAAAGCTGACCTAATTTCCATTGCGTATGTTATTTCAAATGGCATTTCACTTGTCATTTTTATTTTCAATTATGCCGGTTACTATTTTATAGTGCCAATATCATGTATACCAACATAACCTAACCTAACTAATTTTTAATTAAATGCGCATGTCGTTAGTTCAAATATAACCAAGCATATTTTTTGTTTATAATCTAGCATTTTTTAGGGCACCGGTCATAGAAATCCCTAGCGCGCGCTTATTGCGAGGCTATCCAGTTTTTTCGTCACACGTAACCAATGAGCGCCCCCTAGAGTGAGAGAACATGAGTGTGGTTCGTATAGCGTTCTCTTTCACTCTTGGGGTCAGTTTAGCAGGGTACATGCGTAGAAAAAAAAGTTGGGATATGTTTAAAATTATGACATGCGCAGTTGATTAAAAATGAATTAGGTTAAGTTAGGTGGGTATACATGATGTTGATAGAATAAAAAAATAATCTGCGTATTATTAATATGGAAAATGAAAATGGTAGGTAAAAAGACATTGGAAACGACATGCGCAGTAGAAATAAAAATTAAATTTACATTGACGTGTCCAATAGAAGAAAAAATATTAAATTCATGACATGTGCATTAAAAATGTAAGTAAGGTTAGGTGTGTATTTAATATATGCACGTGCGCAGTGGATCGAAATAAGTGAGGTTAAGTTTATGACAGACGCATGTGCAGTAGATTAAAATAAGTAAGGGTAAGTATATGGCATACGCATGTGCAGTAAAATAAAAGTAAAATTGATAACGTAAGCTAAGTTTAACGCATGCGCGGAAAAATAAAAATAACCTGCCCACTTGCGGTTAATTTACAGCATGAGCAACTAAGCCCCTGGAGGTTCCAGCTTGCCCCATCGCCCTATACTCTCATTTATTAGAATTTCTATGCAATTTCTTATAAGAATAAACTTATTATTTATTTTATAAATTAGTACTTAAGAAATGTATATAAGCGTTTAATATATTTACTGAAATAAGTGCGTCCAGTGACATAACACCAAAGGGACCAATTTGAAGTTGTAAAACTTTATGCGTCCTTAACATAAAAATGAATATTAAATATTTGACGTGTGGTGCTTGCTCATACCAATCAGTTTCCCATGCAGCCAGAGCTAAGCCACTGCTCTAAAAGACAAAATAAATCTGTTTATAAAAATATAATTACATTAAGAACAAGGGACCTCAAAGTAATGACTAAAGTTTTTTAAACAATTTAAAATATTTTGCGTGAAATGTTTCTTGCTGCAATTTCTCTTTTAAACAACTTTATTTAAAATATCTACAGTTTAAAAAAGATAGGGATAAAAAGAGATAAAAAGGTATAAAAAGGAAAAGAAAAAGATAGATAGGGATATAGAGAGAAAGATGGGGGAGAGAAAGAGGGGGCGGGATAGGAAGAGAAGGAGAAAGAGAGGAGTAAAAGGGAGAGAGAGAAATAGGAAGAGGAGGAGGAAAGGAGTGCGAAAGAGAGAGGTTTTATTGATGTAGATTAAAAATAATACTGAGTGGGAAGTATGTCCAGGGGGGAGAGTTCAGATGTGTTTTACGAAATAGGATAAGTAGATTTGAGTTATTTAAGGGATAATTGGGCCTACACTAAAGCGTAAGTAGAAGGAAGAAACTTCTGGTGCTGGGAGATTTAGTGTTAGGCAAGCATTGTAGAATTGGGATAGCTGAGAATTGCACAATGCACTTAAGGCCAGACTGAGGCAGGAGTTTTGTATGGAGTCTAATGATTTGCTGTGGGATTTCGGGGTGCAAGTTTATGCAACGCTGCCATAATCTATTTTGTAGCTTATGATATATTTGTACACATTTATTTAACAAGAACAACACAAGAGGATAATATCCAACAAGCAGAAAATAGCCTGGCTATGCAGACCTGAATGTATACACACTTTTTAAAATCTTTCAGAGCACAAGATATATCTAGGACAAGGACCGAAAATTAATAAGTTTAAGACAGAGATAAAATGATATTAGATAAAATATCACATGCCAGAAAAAACTGTGCGGCAAAAAACTTGTTTTGAGCTTGTCAATACTTTTTATCTTCACTAGGTATATCTAAACAGCAGAGCTGAAGAAAACCACTTTATAATTTTATCCTAACTTATAGATATTAAGTAATTGATAAAATCTATAAGTAGTTTAGAAGCACAACGAGCATTACCAACCTGACGAACCAACGAGCCCTCGCTTTTTTGTTGGATTGATTCTCTTCTTCAGTTGCAATTGCCTTAGATCTTTTTAAAAATATATACGCATTTTTTAATTTAATTTAGTTATTTTTAAAAACCATTGTTCATTTTGCGTATTCTCTATCAAATACCTAGAAAAATTAGCTGCCATTAAATTCCTGTCTAAATGAAGAGAACCGTTAAACTTATAGTCCAGTAACTGAAGACCTGAAAGTACCCAAAGCTGTAAATAAATCTGTACATTTTTCATTTGTGACGCAATTCTTAGGTCTTCGCGGATGCTTTCGAGCGAGAAAACGTTTATCACGATTCCGACGTGGAAAGCCGCTTAAAATGGCCCCCAAAGTCCCAAAAATAAGTTCTCCGCGAATATCTGCCAAAATAAGCGAAGTAGAGAATTTGTGTTATATCAAAAAATGAAGATCACCTCAAAATCCAGCCATTTTCAGCCCTTCCCCCTGTTAATGTTGATAAACTTTTTTTCGCTTGAAAACATCCCCGAAGACCTAAAAATTGCGCCAAAAGGAAAAACTGTACAGATTTATTTACAGCTTTGTCCCTTTATTTACTGAACTATTATAAATTTTTGGTCCTTTTTCTGGATATATCTTGTATTTTGGAAAAGTTTAAAAACTGTGTATACATCCTGGTCTGCATATTTAGGCAATTTCCTATTCTCTATTTTTTAAGAGCCTATTTTTGTAGTTATTGGGTAGAGATAACCAAAATGTAAAAAAATTTTTGAAACCAACTAATTTAAAGTAAGATTATACCGCTTTTCGTATCATCCAAATAGATGCTACCAACTATGGACAATACTTTTACTAGTTCACTTTTTAAACCACCCAGTAAAACTAAAAAGTTTTGTTAGTGGTGGAAAAAGTTTTTTTTTGCTTTTGGATAATAATAAATTTAATGCCATTAAACCACTGTCTAAAGAACAAAAACACAAAAAGAATCGTTAAACTTAATAATTTTTGGTCCTACTTTTGAATACAACCTGTATTCTAAGACATTTTAAAGTAAGGCCTAGGTTTCGTATCATCTAAATAGTTGTAAGTAACCATAGACAATAATTTAAATAGAAGTGTTAAAAGTCTACCAGAGTCACTTTTTAAATAATAGTACAGTCACTGAAGATAAAAGATATATTATAACCTTCGAATTGTTTAAACCTCCATCGATTTTTATGAAAGTTTGGAATCAAGCTTATTTTACCCTTAACTTCAAAAGTAACATGTGCTCAACTTGCGCTTCTTGCATTTTAGATGTGAAACCCACCCCTTTTGCAAAAAAATAAAAGAAAGGCAAATTTAAGTATTTAATCGGTGAAAACCCTATTTAGTTAAGTAGAATATATATTATGTAAAATTTTAAAGCATAAATTATGATTTCCGTTTATTTTTTCAACCCTCGGAGACACCCCTTAAGTCAAAAAATTAAAAAAAAATTGTTTTTTGTCTCTGAAATAATAAATCAATTAATATTACACTTAAAAAAATTTGACTACTTATAATATGATATATTGCTTTTCTGAAAGTTTTTAATCCCTTAACATCACCCTTTATCTTAAGATTAATGAAAAAAAAATATTTTTTATAGCTTTATTTGTTTCATCACGAAATCAATAAAAATAGTTTTAAGTAACTTTAATTATTTCAGTAATGCATTTCCAGCCAAAAATCGTATTGATTAATTATGAAAAAAATATATTTTTAAATTTCGACCGTTAAAAACCAACCTTTATCATTAAACTAATAAAGAAAAATTGCAGATTCATTAGATTTAATTAATAACAATATATGAATACACAAAAGTTTTAATTTAGTTTTCGTCAAATATAATAAATACAAATTATTAAAGCCTAATTATTGAGAATTTTAAAAATAATCTTCATCAAAACTATTATTAGAATCAACCTCTGCTTCTTGGTCAATTGGAGGATAATTCTGACAATTATCACCGGTGCATGTTCCATATGTTGCATTACAAAATAGTACCGCAGGAGGCACCGCAGTTTTTTTTTGCAGTTGCAAAATATCATTTTAAGAAGTTTATCTGGTGCAGGTGGATTTTCATTTTAATTGGCTGTGAAGATCCTTCAATATTAACCCATACCCAGTCAACTAGACCAATATTGTTATTACCAAGCCATATCTGGATTTGTAAATATACACATATGTATATTTTATGTGCATTTAATATGTAAAAAAGATATTACAGATACAAAATGTATGCTTCTTATTGGTTCCGGTTAGTTTTTTACAAAACCTTCGTGGCCCATGCAAAAATCACACATAGCAGTACCTTCCTCAGATGTTTTACAATCTCTGAAATGGATATACAAAAAATATTCGTCTACTTGTTAATGAATGCATTTTTTTATTATTATTAAAGATTCTACAACTTTTTTAGGTTTAATATTATTTAAAGAGAATAGCTAATGCTACAGCGCGTCATAGCTCGTCACCTCACAGAAGGTAATGGCAAACCACTGTGTAGTATTTCTGCCTAGTAAACCCTCTCACATGTGCTTCGGAAGGCACGTTAAGCCGGTGGTCCCCATATCTGTGTCTAGTTGGTACGCAACACAGATATGTGCGAGAGGGCGCCTACACTCTAAATAGAGTATGGCACCGCAAGAAGAAGACAGGGGTGTTGCGCTTAAAAAAATACCATACTTATCAAATTAAGTCATTTTGGTCTTTTTAAATATTATTTTATTAATTATGTTTAAGTATGGACACCTATGTCCAATAAGTTATAAAGACCAATAAAACTTACTAAAAGGATAACTTCATTTGCATAATAATAATACAACATTAGTCTAAACATCATGCCCATGAAGAAGGCGCCAACAAATACTGTAAGTTCCAATGTTAGTTCATTCTAAAAAAAAAATAAGTACAGTGTTTTAAATTTTACCATTTTAGCTATTTTACCCCTATGAGTTGTGTTATAATAGCAGCAATTTGTAACGAACTTTGCAAAAAATCAAAAACCATTAAAACGTTCATACTAGCGTTGAAATTGTTCACATACCTAAAATTTAACAAAATATGTGTGCAATTATTCGTTCAATGAAATGCGAGAGCTTAAAAAACAATATTCATTTTTGTGGGAAAAATGGAAATAAATCCGTACAAAAAACAATGCCAAGATAGATCGAGTCAACAGAAATATAGGACCTGGTCAATGGGATGGATTTATAAGTTAAGTATGCAAAACAAATAATTTATAATCTAGTCAACAAGTTTAAAAATGTGTTAAATAGAGATAAAGCTCCTAAATGTGAGCGATAGCTTATCCGATCCGGAATGATGTCTAGAAAAATTGGGTCGGAATGATTTTCTAGCACGTTAAAAATTGTAAAAGTTTTTAACAAATTAAGTTGCAACTCCAAAACTATTAATAGCTAGGGAATTTAAAAAAAAAAAACTCTTAAAGAGAAGGAAATTTTCAAAATTATTATTTAAATAATTCTGCATCGATTGGTGCAGAATAAAATTTATGAACAATACATTTCCGAATATATTTAATTGCAAAGATCGTAGTTTTAGGCTCTTATGCATTATACTATACGGAATGACGAAAATTTTACTTACAAATTTGATTTGAACTCTTAAACTTTATTTACGATGTTTATAAAAAATTAAACCAATATCAACAAACAACAACTAAGGTTTTTTTTAATTAGTTTTACTAATTGTTACAATACAGTTTTTTAAATATTAATTAATAAATAATAACAAATTAATCTCATAAAACTTCTGGAAAAATTACACTAAAAACAATTTGGCAACAACGCATTTATTTTACCCGCAAATAAAGTAGACAGCGCGCATGTGTCAGAATTTACTGATTGTTTTTAAAGAAAATAGTTGTCAAGTTTTACAAACGAGTAGTTTGTCGTACGAGATTGGTTGGAATCGTTTCAGAGCAAAAATTTGTGGGATTAGCAGTGGAACGGACTCATAAAACGTGCAAAAAAATTTTGATTTAATAAAAATTGTTCCAAATCATTTAAGGAATACGGATTATTTTTTTTAGGATTTTTGGGTACATATTCGGACCTCTGGAAAAATGGCTGAATAGAAGAATTTTGAGACTTATATAAATGTTCTGAAAAAATTTGCCCATATTCCTAAATGACACTGAATCCTTTTTGTGCAAAAATCTTCTTTTGTAAAAGCGACCAGTTTTCGCATAAGGGGTATTTATCAATAAATAACACACGGTGGCGTAGCTACCGGGTGGGCCTGGAAGAGCAAGGCCCCACGGTGCCAAGAAAAAATAGGCGCTAAAGGCGCCGCTCTGAGTTTTTCTAATTAATTAACTCAACTGATTTTTTTAAATAAAACAAAGTTTAAAAAACTTATATCCCTAGTAATATTGGTTAATACTTAAATGTGTTACAGCCGTTACCGTAACTTAGGTACTTATTACCCAAAATTAAACTTGATTTTTGTTCCGTATTATACCGGACAACTATATCATTATTTAATAAATATTGACATTAAATACCGTTAAAATGATTAAAAAACGGGCGCCGTCAAATACGATGATCCTAGCTACGCCACTGATAACACAACCCCACAAAAAAAAAAGGTTAAGATTTGTGGGTCAGACCATGTTATTCCTATTTATTTTTCGACGCTGAATCCAAATCCGGTTTTAAAAAATGCCCTTCACTCCTAGGATTGGCCAAACACTACCCCTAGAAGGGGTGGAAAATTAATTTCTGAATGCTTAATAATCAACCTAGGTATTTCCATGTCTTTTCAACCCTATATACTTAGAATTAGTGGTTAAAAAGGTTTTTCCCCAATAAAACTCACCTTCTAAAACCAAAATTACCCCCACGAAGGGGTGGAAAATCGAGTTTTGCTCGTAGGAATAGCAAAGGTGGTATTCTCATGTGCTTGTCAACGATGAATCTGAATTTGTGACCGAAAACTGTTTACCCATCTGTAATGCACCTTTAAGGGCCAAAACTACCTTTTGGGGTGGAAAATCGAGGTTTTGACGCCGGAATCGCAACGGTAGTATTCTTATGTACTTGTCATCGAATCCGAATTTGTGATCTAAAACTTTTTACCCTACCAAAATTTAACCTCTAGAATCAAAACTATTCTTCGGGAGGGGTGGAAAATCAAGTTCTTACTCTTACTTTACTCTTTTTCTATTGGTATCTTTGCACTTTATTTTTGAATTATCCGGTGCTCCGAACTCGATTTTTCAACCCTCCCCAGGGGTAGTTTTGAATAGTTCTCGAAAGGTATATTTTTCAAAAAAGAATTTAATATGCTATCTTTTAGATTTAAAAAACAGGGTGTTTCATTTAAAACAATAAGGTTAGGTCCCATAACTTTATTACCTGACACCGCATACCTACTCTTAAAACAGCATATTATTCAACAATCATTATAGATT
Organism: Listronotus oregonensis; assembly: GCA_019359885.1. NCBI lineage: Eukaryota > Metazoa > Arthropoda > Insecta > Coleoptera > Curculionidae > Listronotus > Listronotus oregonensis. Next base: position 79,797 of record JAHBCN010000279.1, read on the forward strand.
AGATACAAGGAAGTTTAATGGTATATGGAAGCCCAATCATATGGCCTATTCGATCTAAAAATGTCCAGCCCACTATGAAAATAACTGTCAGAGTGGGCCCCGCCGATTCTGCGCAATAACAAAATTCCACGAAATATTTTAATGTGTTGCCTACTTACATACTGAAAAATCAGTATGTAGTTAGGCAACAAATTATACTTTTATGAGAGCCGAAGTATATATACTTTGTAGTTGCAGAAGTTTTTTGGATTAATAAAAACCTTCTTATTTTAGTGATAAGTGTTTATTAAATCGTGACTATAATTTTGTGTTTATTGTTTGTTACTTATAATATCGTTACAAAATGCCTAGAGGTTGTATGGTTTTGTCTTGCAAATCCAAGGGTAAAATACCCTGCATTTTTTACTTTATGTAATTATTTCTTTTATTTAAATTGGGTGCTTCTTATGAGACGCAACGTTAGATAAATAATACTATATCAATTATGAATAATAGAAAATGAAACTTTTTTAGAAAATATCATTGAGAAAAGTAAGGCAATCTTAACTATCTTTTAGATGAACACCACAATGTTTGTGTATTTCTGTGGATCATTAAACAGAAATAAGGTTTACATTTAGGTACTCTTATTTCATTTAATAATTTAGTATATTCTTTTAAAGGATCAAAATTACCAATCCTGGGCAGACCAGGCAAATTTTAATATATACAGGTTCTTCTAATCGAATAAAAGAAAGTACAATTTGATGTTTGCTTTTTTTGTAAATGAAATTAAATTTTTGTTTTCTCAATCTCTTACGTAAAAAATTCTGCACTTCTTGTTAAACTTGTTTATGTTACCTGCATGAGGTGACACTATTTAATTGTACTTTTATACAAATTATAAATTTATAAAATATTGTATGACTCTAAAACTCAAATAACCAGTTCAAATTATGGTACATGAAACAATTATACAATGTTTGAAAGTTATTTTAAAAAATCGTGTTTTCATTTATTTTACCAAGACTTTTGGTAAAATACAAAACTCCCAAAAATATCGACCATTTAAATAGAAGGCTGTAAAGCGGCGCCATTTACCCTTTCTATATTAAATCAGATGATATAAAAATCCAATATTACACAATAATTTTAAAAATTCTATAATAGTATCGTTTAATCACCAACAATTTTGTGCAAAAAAACAGTGAATGTATAGGTAGTTTGAATTTGACTTTGATGTTATCAACTTTATAGATAGTAACAAAGAATTATGGAAGTCCAGACCTGACCTACTATTCATTGCGCAAACTCACCGGGGCCGATTCTCCTATTCCCGCTGCCCGTCACACCCAGACAATTTTGTTCTACGGCATTGGCCTTCCATATACCTTCAAATTTCCTTGATTAAGTAAAAAAAAACTTTGTTGGTTTTATTATAATCAACATATCTAATCGAAAATTTCTCTTTAAGTACGTCTATATAGGTATTAAGTAAATACTTTTAGGGCCCAATAATTGTACGCCAACTGACTAATATTTTTTTTTTTTTTTTGTAAAAAGCCGGTGATAAAATTTCAATCCTCTCACAACATTACCAGAGTGCAAATATTGGGTATTAATAACAACATGGGGAAAATGGTTATTGGACGTTAAAATTTATTGCGTCTTAAATTTTGAAATTTCTGTTTTAGTTTCTATATTTCTAACGGAAGTATACTTTTGTTCCTAAAATTTTAAAGTGATTTTAGAAAATAAGATAAGTGTGTGCCTGAGACGACAAGACAGGAGTGAAAACTTCATCAAGACGAAATTCCCCATTAGTCTTTTACAGTTTAACATGTGCAAATCTTGAATTTAGGACGGTAAAACAATCAATATCTTTTTTTTTTCCGATTGCATAGACGAGTCTGACGGTTCAGTCTCAGTTAATACCCACAAAAAGTGTTGAAGCGCCAAAAAAAGTTTTCACTTCAATAAAAGTTTAACTTCTACTGTTAAAAGCTATCACAGGATATACCATTTTTATCTGATTGTGGACCTCGACAAATCCTAACAAGCTTATTTCTACATTTTGTTTTATTTATTATCTTGGTGTCATAAAAAAGCCGTTTGTTTTAAAATTATGTTCTAGTCATCGGAATATGTCCTTAAATGGTTGCCGTCTTTCAGGATAGAGAAAAAAATATAATTTTTCCTTTTTTTTTACTTTTAATATAAACTGATATTTTATCAAATTTTTCAAAATTTTGATGCATTTTTTATAAATTAATAGTTTCGTTTCTAGGATATTAGCTTTTGTTTCATAACCTACTGTGGTTTAAAGTAATAAAGTTTCAATAAATTGCATAGAAAACCAATATCTTCCATGGTATGCTATAATTTTAAAAAAGAATGTATGTTATTTTTTACATTAAAATTTACGAGGCGTTCCATTAAAAAAAAAGAAATTAGGCTCATACCTTTTTTACCTGATCCCGTATACTTATTCTGAAAACGGCGGAATATTCATCAAACATTATAAAGAAACTAATTATAGGGTCATTCTGAAATGGACAATTTTTTTGATTTTCCCGCGTATCTCTCCGCGTACTTTTTTAACAGCACTAACACTTAGGTAAGTCGAAAATGGGACATCCTGTACATTGACACGCTTACCAGACGACTAATCTCTTAACACCTCCGAGGCGGCGCGGCGTGTTACTGGCTAAATTATGTTGCTTTATATGTTTTACGTCTGGTTTTAGGAATTTGAAATGCAATGCGGCAATTCCGCAAATACTTGACTATTCCATGACTGTATTAACTGGTGACGTTACGACCAGGCTTATTAAATTTAACTTTTTACTTAGCTATGGAATTTAACATTGTATGTATACCGTGCCTTACCTCAATATGATCAATGGCGTGTTTTTTGTAACAGTCATTACTGTAAATTAAGCCCTAAACCTAAACTTAAACCAGTATTATTTCGTAAATTTTTTAAAATAAAGTTTTTAAGGTAACCATAAAGAAGTTCATACAGCTCACTTACTTTAAAATTGTTTTATGATACTTTATGTACTTTTTAAAAGTAACATATGCAGCAGTGTCATTATCTTTAATTTTAGATTGTTTTAGAAATTTTAGTCTATATATTTTAAACTTCCTTATAGCATGCTGCAGTATTTTAAGTTGTCCAGTTGGATATACTATCAGAGCAAACATTAATATATCTGTATATGTCAAAAAAGAGGAGCTTACTAGAATATCTACAACTTGCCATAGATATGCAACCTAAAAAAGTTTTATTATTTTATAAAAATATGTTTGTACCTAATTCATCCAAAGCAAACAAAACATGGATAAAATCGGCAAAAGAGTAATTTTAGACTATCATGATATACTATACTTTTTTAATTGTTATTCATGGAAAGGTACTAAATAATTCACAAATGAACTGGAAATATGCCAAGGCATAAAAAGAATTTAGGTTTTTAAAATATGTCCTATTTGTTTTATTTTTAAAAGTAATGCAAAGTGCTTTAGTGTTTTGCTATGTGCCATTATCGAGAAAGCTTTACGCATAACTTTTAACAAATTTTACCCGCTTATTCGCTTATTCGCTTATTGAGTTTTTTAAAATTATTTTTTAGTTTATTCAGAATAATTTCAGCAATATTACATTTAAATGTAAATTGCTGAATGTAATAAAGTATGCTTGTATTTTTTTTTGGTCGTAGCTGTAGTAAGTAGTTTAACTACTTACTAACCAAAACGACAACTAAAGAAGAATAAATCTGATTAAAAAAACAATTGTAAAAATAATTTTGTTTTTACCCATAATCACTCAGTAAATTAAAAAATGAAAATACAACTATATACACAAAAGCAAGCACCCTTGCAGAAGTGGCACCAGGGGGTTGCATCCAAAAATTTTAAATGAAATCCCATGTCGGTGTGTAGCTCATTTTAAAAGCCTTTAAGAAACAAAAATTGCTGCACAAACTAGAGGTCTCTACGATCCCCCGTTCCCGATTAATAAGGGATTATTAATTAATTCTAGTCTAGAAGAACAGTTTTAATTTTTTTTTATAAGATGTATAAAATGACTACCACCAACCCCTTGACAATAATACAGTCTATTTTGAAATTTTGCTCTTACGTTTGTCAAAATTTGTTGTGTTATAGTGGCGCACACACCCGTGATTCGTTGTCGTATTTCTTAGTAGTTTTCCGGTTTTGTTGCAATAACCCCTCCTTTACATAACCCCAAAAGAAAAAGTCAAGGGAGCCAGGTCTGGGGATCTTGGTGGCCCTCTACGTCCATTTCAGTTTTTTTTTGTATTCTTATTAACACATTGCCATCAAAACTAACCACAATTAACCATTATCTTCCATATTGCTAGTAAAAACACATGCTCTGCATAACTTTGTATAGTAATTAACCCATCGCCATGTGACTTTATTGTCGGATTTGCGGTGATATGTGTATATAAATACCTCCGAATTAAGGTTTTTACCTCCTTTCTAATTGGTAATAAATTGCAAAGGTATTTTAAAATATTATTTTGACAATGACTGAATGATGAATGTGGAATTTGTTTTTCTTGAGACTTTTTTGGTAGGGATTTTCCAGCACGAAATATTTGTAATAGGGATGTTTTGGTAGCGGGATATTTTGATTGGGGTTTATTTATTTAGGATGGCGTAAAACTACAGGAATATATTTTTCCAGGATTTTCTGACCAGCCACCAGAATCGGATCGTTGTCACAAGCATCATTCTCAATAGTAGCTACTATTGCAGATGTAGTATCTTCTTCTACCCACCGCTGTGTTCGCACGTCGTTATCGTGGTTCTGCCCAGTAGGATCTTTTGGAACATGCGCTGGAGTTGCTGGTTATCGGCAACTTTTGTTCCTAGCGTATTAAATGGGATCCGGAGCTAAGACGAGCACAAGGCTTAAACTCAAGGTGTTAGCATACCATGCTGATGAGTGAGCAACGGTGCTTCTGAGATACAGGGCGACCTCTCGGAGTATCTAGCCTTACTGCGTTAATGCGGGGCTCTGCCGTGGTGGAATATTACTTTCCTAGCTCCAAACAGAAGGTGGACAGAACCGCTTTTATAGAAAAAAAAGTGACAAAGGTGCGCTGACCGAAACGGAAAGATCCGTTTCGAGAGGTGCCACCCAAGGTCACAAGCAGACAAAGGTGCGCCGACCGAAACGGGTGAATCCGTTCCGAAAAGTGACCTTGAAGTCACAGGCGCCTGTTTCACAGGGAAGGGCTAATTCATCCCGAACAAACAGGTGCTTAGGAAGGGATACGGCCTCAGAAGAAACATCTGGTTCCTGTAACAAGAACCTGGTAGCTACCCACATCACTAGACCGGCAGAGGAGGGTATGGTGGATCTAATCGTCTGCTCGTCATACTTTCCAGAAGACAGGCACACCAAAACAGTGCTCGTGTCTGGTAGCGACACGAGTAAGAGGAGATGTACGAAGTCTCTCTCCCAATTTGATATCGGATTTATTAGAAGTCTGATCCTATTAGGAGAAATATAAAAAGGTGTAAGCCACAATAGACCGAGTGGTCGCTGTGGAGGGCGTAAAAAGTCCAGTCACTTTTAACCTAACCTTACCTAGCTTCTTCTAAAAGTTGTAAGTATAAGTGTCCGGTAAGATTTCCTTTAATAAAAAAAGAACCAGAACAATTACCGTATTACCGAAAATTCTGGCCCATACGTTTAATTTCTCAGGATTTTGTGTATGGACTTATTTAATACATCGAGGATTTTGATTACTCCAATATTGACAATTGTGTCGATTAACTAAACCATTAAAAAAAAAGCTGACTTTGTCGCTGAAACAAACATATTCTATAGAGGTGGTTCAGTTTTGTGGGAATTAAATGTTCCATAGTTTCACAAAACTGCAACCTTCGATCTGGGTCATCTTCACATCACAAGATGAACTTTAAAGGAATGAAATGTATGCTTTTATAAAATATCATGCACATCGGCCGGTATTTTTCGCACTGTAGTCCAATCAAACGGTAGTTTAAAGTGGAAAGTTATGGTGTAATTGTTTTGATTAGTTTATTCCATGTTTTTTGGGGTGCTAAACACGAATCTGATGTTGTCCAACAAAAATTTGCTCGGCAAATAAGAGAAATCATCAAAAACCCACTAAAAATCATGTTTTTGGTGGTTTTCAGCTTAGAACTTGCAAAGCAAGCTGTTTATGCACAAAGTGTTTATTGAATAAAATAAAGAAGACAAAATTTCCTATAATTTATGTCTTATAACATTTTTTGGTACGTCGTATGGTTCCACGCAAAAGAGTGCTGAAATATGGCAGAAATTAGCAATAAGAAAAAAAGACATATTTAGTTTATATTTTTTATTTTTTTAGGTAAACACTATTTGATAGATTAATAAAAGGGGCAAATTTCAGTACAATTCAGTTTTTATGACCTAATACGAGCCTTCTTAGACACCGGATTAAAGGATTTCAGTATATCCATCCAAAGCTGTCAAAACTTGAAGTACTCCAAGTAAAATTTTACTTGAAGTACTTTTTTGTACTTCAAGTATTTTACTTCAAGTACTTTTTATTAGGAGGTACTTGTACTTGTACTTGATTAGTTTTTATGAAGATACTTAGATTTTTACTTGATTTGACCAAGTAAATTACTTGAAGTAATTATTTAAGTACTTGAAGTATTACGATGTACTTGAAGTAAAAAAAAGTACTTCAAGTTAAAAAAAGTACTTTAAGTAAATAAAGTACTTCAAGTAAATAAAAAGTACTTGAAGTAAAAACAATACTTCAAGTAAATAAAAAGTACTTGTCAAGTACTTTTATGTACTTCAAGTACTTTGGTTTACTTCAAGTACTTTGGTGTACTTCAAGTACTTTGTTTTATTTCAAGTACTTTGTTTTACTTCAAGTACTTTGTTTTACTTCAAGTACTTTGGTTTACTTTAAGTACTTGGATTTACTTCAAGTAAAATACTTGGGTGGTATTTCAAGTACTTTTTTAATTTACTTGAAAATGCAAGTACATTTTAATGAATACTTGGTACTTGTACTTGAAGTAATTTTTAAAAAATCAAAAACTTGGTACTTGTACTTGAAGTACTATTTAAGAGTACTTTGACAGCTCTGTATCCATCCAATGTACGAGTGTTGAAATCTGCGTTGTCATTAACAAATTGATGAAAACCTGTAGCATCTATTTGTAGTGATGGTCTCATGATTGCTGACACTGACTGACATTCCCCGTCATTACTTTCCATAAAAGTGAAAATGTCATTCATAGCCCTCTAAATCTCTTCAGCGTGAGGGCCATCTTTCTTTTTTTTATTAACCTTGGACCTACTGTACAGATTTTTTAAACATTTATCATGGTACTGACAATCAGCAGCCACCATATCTGTTTTGGTTGGTCTTTATCGTCGAAATAGGCGATTCGCTGCAAATGAATTCTTCCAATTAAAGAGAAAATTGCATTGATCCATTCATTATTTTTTGCTTTTTTTCAAAAATTACTAATTTCTCCCATATTTCAGCACTCTTTTGGGTGGAAACCATATGACATACGAAAAAAAGTTAGAAAATATAAATTATAGAAAATTTTCTCCTCTTTATTTTGCTGAATGACCATTTTTTTCGTAAATAGCTTGTTTGCAAGTTATAAGCTGAAAACCACTAAAAAACATGATTTTTAGTGTTTTTTTGATGATTTCTGATATTTGCCGAGCAAATTTTTGTTGGAGAACTTTAGATTCGTGTTCAGCACCCCAAAAAACAAAGAATCAATAAAAACAATTACACCAAAACTTTCCACTTCGACCCCTTTTTATGCACCGTTTTACTAGCCTACTGGTTGCTTTGGTTCAATGGCAATTGTATCCAATAGTTGAATTTGAAGCCCCTCGATTTTAACAGATGGGCGATCGGATCTTGGAGCGTCTTTTACGCTAAAAGTTAAAGTTAATGTTTGCACACCACTTCTCACGTAACTAGGAAAAACTGGTCTGTCTGAAAAAATATTATAAAACAATCTTGCTGCCTCATGATAATTTCGATTAGCTTGTCCATACAAAAAAAAATGTTAACTTTGTTTTCATTCACGCGAACCATATCGGAACGTATAAAATCACAAAATGTATTAATGTCTTTTTTGGGTTACTGTCAAACTAAAACAGCATTAACGGATAGTGCTTTAGAAAGAGATAATAGAAGAATTTCGTAAAAAAAATTATTTACAAAACGTGATGATAAATTTAATTTTTGTTGAATTAATTTAAATCGTTTTATTCGGATGCTAGTTATGTACTCTACAGATCTCTAGTTTGTGCGGCAATGTTTGTTTTTTAAATGGTCTTTTAAATGAGCTACATATCGACATAGGGCTCCATTTAAGACTTTTGGTTGCAACCCCTTGGTGCAACTCCTGCAAGGGTGAAAAAAATGCAAATACATACCTATTTTTACCATATTCATTTACCCGCGGCTCGCACACGACGCGAGTGGTCACTTATCATCGCGTCGCGTGCGAGCCGGTATGTTATTATATGAGTAGTGACGCTCAAGTAACTGGTTACTAATTAAAGTTTGTAACGGGTTTCTTTAAGGAGCGCCATGTGAAAATGGCCTTAAACTATACTAGAAAAATTTACGTGCTTTCTAAATATCCGGCATTTATTACTATTTAAATTACCTACTTTCTTACCAAATAATACTTTTGTTCATCAAAAGGAATCCAAGATGATAAAGGTAATGACTTAATTATAACAGTTTGATTTCCAATTTGTTTTTCATATCCAGTAATAATTAGTGGCCTTAATATATACAACATGGCAATTACAAATAAATTTATCACGTACAACTTGCACTGAAAGTTTGTAGTCTTTGCGGTGTTATTGTAGATTTCTATGACCTTAAACACAAGATTTTTTTTTTTTTGTAAATTATGCATTTATGGGAGAAAGTCCTTATAGACCTGGAGCCGAGAGGGTTTTTGCATGTATCATAGGCCCCATGCCGAGGCTTTGGGGGATGATAGACTACGTTATTCTTTACTTTGAATTTCCGGTATGGCATCCCTAAAGTGTAGCTTTTAGGATGGATGGATTTTCAAACGTGTAATTAATATCCATACCCCTGGATCATAGGCCCCACTTTGATTCTTGATTTATTTCGTCAAGGAGATCGCCAAAGTCCGCGAACCCAATATGCCATACCCATATGGTGTCACTTAAGGTCCGCCATACTGACCGAAAAGTGTAATTTTTCCACCGTGGACATGGACCATGGGCCCCACGCTGCTGTTTCGTGATTTTTGTTAACAATGAACTGTGGAACAAAGAATTCGAAACGCCGTACCTCTGGGGCGTCGCCAAGTTGCCGCCATAATGGGACAAACATGTCATTTTAGCAATGAACTTGTATAGGCCCCACCATGGAAATGTGTCTTCTTTGGTCATTTTGATGTCCTGAACAAAGTTCCAAAAGCGCCATACCGATGCGATGTCGCCAACGTCAGATATTGGCTTCCAAAGTTTTTACATTTTTATAGGTTTAGTGTATTAAAGGCCGCACAGCCATACCGGCATTTTTATGTGTACTTTCAAGTATAAAGCACGAATCTTATATATATATATATATATATATATATATATATATATATATATATATATATATATATATATATATATATATATATATATAAATATAAACTTTGTTGCTGTGCAATATTTTTTCCCTTAAAAACTTTTGGTAATATTTCATAAAAATGACTATGAAACAATGTATCATTATTTTGAAATCTTTATGTCTCTATTGTCATAAAATTGTCAAATAATAATATTTTTTAATAAATACCATTTTAAGTTAAATATGGTATATGTTTTTTAATAGGTTTACTCTTAGGTTTTAAAACTAAATTGTAGTAAATAGTGTACCGCATATATTTAGCATTTTTTAAAATATCTTTTTGGAAAAAATAAGTAGCTGGCCTGCTAGTCGATTTATTAATAACTCTTACCTTTTTATCAGTCTGGCCATAAATAACTTCTTCATTGTCAATAATGTGTCTTATATTTTTTTTAAATCCAGTATGATATTTAATAATCAATTGGCGGAAAATGGTAATAGTACGAAGTAACGTAATGCACAGGTTACTAGAAAGTTCATCCATTCTAGGATGATCTTCACTTAAAATATTAAAAAGTTTAATGTAAAGGTTTACCAAAAAGAAGAAAAAGAAACCTAACATAACTTTAGAATAAGCTTTGTAGAAGCTTTGAAGATATTTGTTTTCTTGAAACATAAATTCCCATGGAAAAATACCTAACAAGGATGAGCATCTCATTGGAATATTGAGGTGTTCAGTTTTGGAATATATCTAAAAACATATATATCTTTATAATATACTAGAGTATTTTTCTTTTAAATATTAAAAGAAATATAAAAATAAAATTATTGTTTTTCTTATATTTTTTTATCAATATTTTCCTTTACTTAAGATCTAACTTTCAGCCTGGTAAGCAAATTAAAAGTCCTACTTAATTGTTGTGTTTTGTTTTTGACATAAATACAATTTTAATAGCCTATGTTAAGTCAAATAAACATTTTTTTAAAGACAAGACCAACATCCACTAGTTTTAGCTTTAAAATAAAAAAATTGTATTTTATGTCCCTTTAATATATATAGAGAGAGAGAGAGAGAGAGAGAGAGAGAGAGAGGGTAGACAATAATAAAAAACATAATTGGTTGGCAGATATAAATTAAATGTAATATTGTTATATTATACCATTATTTCAGTTTATCGATCTTTTTCAAATGGAATATTTATTATAGGTATAGATTATTTTTACTCTTAAATATCTCGAACGAAAAAACTTTTAAGCAGCCGAACTAAATATCACAAACACATGGGTCTGCACCTTGTAGAGTATTTGATTTTCTCCTAAGAAACAACTTAGAGTAGATATTTTTATTATTTTACTCCAACCATTCTCACTATGAAAAACAATACTAAAAGTAACTATTATTTAAAGGAAATTATTATACTTTTCATTTAAAAGTATTAGTTGCCTGTATGCATAGATATCGAAAACATGTTTACAACAATCTAAAAAATATTAAATATTAATCAATAATATTAACGGTATGTTCTCTTTTTCCTAAAGAATGCGTCTTTCAGTGACAGAAGTTTTTTTATTTTTGGACAGTTTTCGAAGGCTCGGGCCTAAGTACTAACGTACCGTGGGTATCTAAAGTGTGGTGAGAGGGAATTTGTTCACACGGGACCTAAATATTCAGAGACTGGGAGAAGAAGGAAAAACTTCTGCGGGTAGCAGGATCCATAGTCTGGACACTCTGAGAATAAGGAGACGAAGAAAGCTGAAAGTTCGAGGCCTCTTCAGTCGAACTGTAAAAGGATACATGAAAGTTGCACTACGGGTTGCTCTGTTGGGAGCTGCCAGAGGAGAAATTATACTGGCCAACTCCTCTGAGCAGAAGCCGTGAAAATACCTATGGAAAAGCGACAGATCCCCCACAGCTCGACGGTAGGCCAGAGGAGAAAGCCTCTCCTTAAGCGTGTGATCATTAATAAGACAAACAGCCCTTCTTTAAATCAAGTCCAAAATGCTAAGTGTTGTAGAAGACGCCATTCCCCAGACATGATAACAATATTCTAAAGAGGGTCTGATTTGGGATACATACAGATTGGAAGAAGAGAAATACTTTCTGGCTCGAAAGAAAAATTTAAGCTTTCTTGAAGCTGCTGAGGCTCTGGATGTAATGTGTTTGAGGTTATTCTCAAAGTAACGACGGCAAGATTAAACGACTCTTTGTTCTACAGAACCGGGCCGCTAATATGTAACGGATAAGCACTGGCAGACTTTTTTCGCGACAGCGAACTGGACTGTGTTTTGGGGGCATTAAACTGAACAAGGTTTTTGGTGCCTCAATCTAAGATAAGTTTGAGGTCTTGTGAGAGAGACATCCGCATTGACCAACATTTGGTTTCCAAATCAGGCTTATTGACTGGCTTGAGAAATTGAATTTTAGAGTAAAGGATACTATCGTCAGCAAAACTGTGAATGGGATTGATTGTGGAAGAAAGAAGATCGTTAATGTGTAAAAAAACCGAGTGGGTGCCAGCACTGAGCCCTGGGGTACCCCAGCATTAATTTGGTAAAAGCTGGAAGAATGACCATCTACAATAATTGATATACATCGATTAGAAAGGAAACTGGAAAGCCAAGAGCAAAGCTTAGGTGGAAGACCGTAAGAAGGAACTTTGTTAACAAGGCCATTATGCCAGACATGATATTACGGGAATTTTTACTAAGCTAATTTATTACGGGAAATTTTATACGCCCCACTTGGGCAAAAAATAATAATAATTATCTAATCACTTAAGACAAAATAATTATCTGATAATTATCTAATGAAAGTAAAATAATTATTTATCTAATGAAAGGCTATAGATACTTATCTAAGGAAGTGCTCGGCTAGCTCAGAAATGAAAAATAGAAAAAGAATATTCATTGGCTAAAGGAACATACAATAAATACTTACAGTCGCATGAGGCTCTACACAAAGGCGAGTGCATTCTTGAAGGGGGGTATTGTCAATAAAAGTCAAAATATAAATATACTAGTTAATGCTTTATTACAAAAATAATAAAATAATTTAACAAATTCCTACCAAATTGGTAGATGCGCTTCTTTTAAACAAAATTTAACAAGATTTTAAATTATTGAAAAAATAAATGACACGTTAAACTAAATTTAACTTGTATACAAATTTAATGTTACTAAACCCAAAGCAGAACAATTAATAAACTGTCAACAGTTAAATCCTATACATAACAAAGACCGTAAGCTTATAACTTTTACAAAAAACCTTCTAGTATATTAATGACCTATACGTAAGGCCATAAGTTGCGTTTAAAACTTTTTTTCATAGGCACTTACAAATTAAAAAAAATAATAAAATGAAGCAGAATGACGTTATGGAAGTTACAGCAAAATATCTGAGAGCACTAAGGCTTAAACAAAAAATATATCCGGTCAAGGGTTAAACAAAAACAAATGTCAGTAATTCTATCTAATTAATCAATTATCAAATTCAATATTTATAATTAAACCGTATAAGATTATTACCAAATGATTAGCAATAAATCTTATACCTCCTACCACAGATTGATATACAACACTCGTACTCGTGTATATGATTACAACTCACAAGTACCAACTGTCTACCTATCAAACTGATTTCTCTGGAATAAATTAGCCCAAGTACGTAAGGCCATAAGTTGCATTTAAAACTTTTTTAACAGGCTCTACAAATTTAAAAAAATTATTAAAATGAAGCAGAATGACGTTATGGACGTTACAGCAAAATATCTGATGGCACTAAGGCTTAAACAAAATATATCCGGTCAAGGGTTAAACAAAAACAGTGTCAGTAAATCTATTAATCTTCAATGATCAAATTCAATATTCATAATTAAACCGTATAAGATTATTACCAAATGATTAGCAATAAATCTTATACCTCCTACCACAGATTGATATACAACACTCGTACTCGTGTATATGATTGCAACTCACAAGTACCAACTGTCTACCTATCAAACTGTTCCCCAATAAAATAGTGTTAAAAGTAAGTGACTATATACCCCTAAGGTATACCATAATACTGCTAAATGTTCTTTCGATAACCTTTTAAAGCTTTAAAAGTGCACCTGTGTATACTTATGTCCAAATTCCAGTCTTAGATTTTAGTGAAGGTAACAATGAGAAAATAAAGTGTTAATGACTGCTCACTCAGACAGAGAAGGTATCAAGTAACATCAAGCTATTCAAATGATTAGCAGGTGTTTTTAATAAAATTTCAGTTCAAATCTAAGGCTAGACTATCGACATGACATTCTCTTAAGTCAATGTTATATCATTAATCTACAAAAATTTTCTTAAACTAAAGACTTAGCTAGATTTTCCTGTTATTATGGAAGCAAGTGGTTGTGTCTTAGAAACGGTAGTCTAGCTGTCAGTCATCAGCAACTAATGTCGGCAACTTGGGTTTGTCACTTGAATCTCCAACATAAAGCATGGGATTAAATCCATTAACTCGAACTGGAACTAGGCATAAGCTGCATTGGCCGGAACACAAAATCAAGTCGAAGAAATCAAAGGGGTAAAATCCGGAATAGAAAATAAATAACAGAAAGAAAGAAGAAAGAACCCTTTTTCCACAAACTTAACGAGCCAACTATCGCCCCTTATAAGACATTAACGAAGAAAAAGGGTTCCATGCAAGTTTTCCACGTGGTATAATCCTTCTTTAAGAAGACATAAATTTTCCCAAAATTTACGGATAACGTGACATTTCACTCCGAAACAACGTACTACAAATTAGCACAAACAAACGGGAAATTTACTTAGGCAGTTGTTCAACAATCCCCAAACAAGGGTTGAAAATTAACTTTAGAACATTGCCTTTACGTGGGGTGTCTCTTGGTGGTCAGCAGGGAGAGAGAGCTTCCCCAAGCTATTTCACACCAGCAGCGTTTTCTGTCCAGGTTAACCTTAGAGGCTCAACCCCTTTCTTGATACAATTCTACCAACTCACACACGACCCATTAGCTGGGAAGTTCGTTGCCATAGACTGGCAAAAATAAACAGTTGTTCGTTGCTAACTTCTGATCTATTTCAAACGTCAAAACATTAACCTCCAAAAAATAATAAACAAAAGAATAAAAATTTAGCTCAATAAAAGAAATTCACGTTAATCTAGGTAAACACAAAAGGCAATCAATAACAGGTCATTAACCTCTGAGAGAAAATAAATCAATAAAACCTTCAAAAATGTAAACAAAAATGGAAACAATTTAAACTATCCCTTGCGCTCCAGACAACAGACAGTTTTAAGCAAAAGAAAAACAAAATGATGGGCTACAACTGCTCCCCTTATTTTAAGGTATTTACATACAATTCTACCAACTCACACACGACCCATTAGCTGGTTCGTTGCCATAGACTGGCAAAAATAAACAGTTGTTGGATACATAAAATAATACATATATACAAATAATATTGTTACGTTGAATTTTGCAACGTGACAACTCCACTCCACTCAAATAAAGTGTTAATGACTGTTCACTCAGACAGAGAAGGTATTAAGTAACATCAAGCTATTCAAATGATTAGCAGGTGTTTTCAATAAAATTTCAGTTCAAATCTAAGGCTAGACTATCGGCATGACGATGAGTAAATTTAAATTGTATGGCAATATCAAATCAGGAATATTGTATGTCAAAATCAGAAAAGTATAGTATTACAAAGATATAAGTATGCTGCGGTTACAATGTACGACAAAATTTTAAAGTGGTATGCAAAAATTTTGTTACGAGTAAAATAAATACCAAAATTTAAAGTACACTATTAAAATCAGTAAAAACAATACCAAGTTCGTAAGTCAAATTTAGTTACAATATGTTAAATATCCAAACTAACAGTTACGTAACATCGTTACAACAAATTCCAAGTTTCAAGAAAATTTAGTGAACTTTTTAGGGTTCGTAAGAAAGTAGGATATTGTACCTACGAATTAGAAGATGAGAATGGTGTGTCAATTGGAAAATGAAGATGCGAAGGATTTGCCAAATCCAAGTGGGGACGATTAACGGTGTATGTTAATTGTTCGAGATTGTTAGAGTAAGTTTGTTCTCTTCAAAAGAAATTTCATTTCTTTGAAAGGAGAAAGGGTGGAGTTGTTACGTTGCAAAATTCAACGTAACAATATTATTTGTATGGTATGTATTATTTTATGTATAAATACCTTTGTATGTAAATACCTTAAAATAAGGGGAGCAGTTGTAGCCCATCATTTTGTTTTTCTTGCTTAAAATTGTCTGTTGTCTGGAGCGCAAGGATAGTTTAAATTGTTTCCATTTTTGTTTACATTTTGGAAGGTTTTATTGATTTTATTTTCTCTCAGAGGTTAATGACCTGTTATTGATTGCCTTTTGTGTTTACCTAGGATTAACGTAAATTTCTTTTAATGAGCTAAATTTTATGCTTTTGTTTATTATTTTTGGAGGTTAATGTTTTGACGTTTGAAATAGATCAGAAGTTAGCAACGAACAACTGTTTATTTTTGCCAGTTCATGGCAACGAACCAGATAATGGGTCGTGTGTGAGTTGGTAGAATTGTATCAAGAAGGGGGGTTGGTACCGCCAAGGTTAACCTGACAGAAAACGCTGCTGGTGTGAAATAGCTTGGGGAAGCTCTCTCTCCTGTTGACCACCAAAGAGACACCCCACGTGTAAAGGCAATGTTCTAAAAGTTAATTTTCAACCCTTGTTTTGGGGATTGTTGAACAACTGTCTAAGTAAATTTCCCGTTTGTTTGTGCTAATTGTAGTAATGTTGTTTCGAGTGAAATGTCATTGCCATCTGTAAATTTTTGGGAAAATTTATGTCTTCTTAAAGAAGGATTATACCACGTGGAAAACTTGCATGGAACCCTTTTTCTTCGTTAATGTCTTATAAGGGGCGATAGTGGCTCGTTAAGTTTGTGGAAAAAGGGTTCTTTCTTCTTTCTTTCTGTTATTTATTTTCTATTCCGGATTTTACCCCTTTGATTTCTTCGATTTGATTTTGTGTTCCGGCCAATGCAGCTTATGCCTAGTTCCAGTTCGAGTTAATGGATTTAATCCTATGCCTTATGTTGGAGATTCAAGTGACAAACCCAAGTTGCCGACATTAGTTGCTGATGACTGACAGCTAGACTTCCGTTTCTAAGACACAACCACAGCCCTACTTCACTACAAGCCGTGAACAAGGAAATCTGGCAACTATGCCTTGAGATCTAGCGACACACGTTTAGTCATATGATTTACGTTGAATGACCTGTTTCTCTGTTGTGTTATTGTGAATAAATCAACTTTTTTGAAAGAAAATATTGTTAAGATAAAGACTAAACCTGTAAAAGGTCTTACTGTGTGAAATTTGTGAGTGACCGGGACAGTTTTTTTCCGCAGACATTGCGTAAAAACAAGAATATCTGCGGTGCAAGGTGCCGGTGTTATAAAAGTACTTAAAGTAAATGGCGGTAAATAAACTTGACATTTTGTGGTGGTGCATTTTAAAAATAATTAAAATTGAAAGTGTGTTTTAATGATTCGTGTTTGGCTTTTAATTTTGAAGGTATTTTTTTAGTTATTTTAAAAACAGTAACAAATATTAGCATTGGAAATTACCGTAAGTACGTAGGTATACATTTTGGAATTTTGTCGTCTGTTTTGATTTTTGTTATTGCGTTGCATAGGTACTTGGTGCCTGCTTATTAGATACTATTTAGTTACTGTTATTATTATTATTTTCCCTCCAAGTCCTTGTTGTGTGCCTGGGTGCAAATCCAATTATAAAACTTCTCTGATGCAGGAGAACCAGCTGTATCTGTTTTCACTTTTCCAAAGGACGAAAACCTTTAAAGCCCATTGGCTTAGGAATATTCCTAGACAGTCATGGTCACCTCAAAATATTCTGTGGTTTGCGCTAAGCATTTTGTAGAAAGTGACATTATTAGAGAGGATGATTATCGCTTGCCAGATGGGTCAATGCAAAAGGTACCTACCAAAACTAGACTAAAGTTAAAGTGCAGTGCCTAGTATTTTTCCAAATTTACTACATTACTTCTCAAAAACAGTCCCTGTTTCCCGAAAAAGTCCTGCTGAAAGCTTGGCATAAACTTGAAAACAATAATGGTCGCCTTACAAACGACACCTATTCTGCACTTTGCCATAGTACCTCTGTTTTACTAGAAATAATTGACTATTCATTTTCAAAATTTGATTTGTCGTATATTTTACCAGGTAAATTTACTACTGAAAAGTTAGAAAAAAGATTTGGTAAATACAGACTCTCGGAGGTTGTAATTACAATGTTAGCTTTGATGATATTTTAAATGCTGAGAAAAAATTAGACTAAACATATATTTAGAAGCGCTGCTGATGGTAATTTCTCTTTTAGCTGAGATTAAAAAAACAGGAGACAGCTGTATCCAGGAAAATGATCTTGATTGGACAATACCTCAAAATAATTACACTGAAAAAATTTTTGTTTTTACTTGAAACTGAATACCTAAATGAATATGAAATTGACAAATCGGTACAAATTTATATAGCCGGTTATGCCGCCCACAAAATTGTAAAAAAATATAATAATTGTAACATCTGTGTTTTTTCTGTTGAAAGTAAGGGAAACCTAATTGACGACGAATACTTTGATTGTCTACAACGTGGCGGTTTAAAGGTTCCTACAGAAATTGTTAAAGACGTTCTGTTCCATATGTGCGCGATTTTTGAGAAAATTATTAATGACCCTGATACTGAGAGTGACTTCCTAAAATGGAAAATCAAAAAAGCTATCCTGTGTGATCTAACCAATTTAAGCACTAGACAACATGAAGGCTTTAATGATTTATGCTCGCAATGTATTTGTGGTAACGAGAACAAAATATGTTCATTATGATGCTCTATATTTTCAAACATTCTTTTAAATAATTATGTTAAAAAAAAGAAATAACAAAAATGCCACAGAAAAATCGGAAAAGGCTGAGTCAAAAACAAAAAAGGAAACTAGACACATTTAATAAATAAATAAACAAAACTAAAATCCAAGTACAATTACTAACTAAATGTTAAATTACACTTTGTTTCCTTTTACAACAGCATCATGTGTTCTTATGCCTTGACCTATGCAATATGTAAATTAATTTGTTTTAGAGTTTAAATATTATATAAATATATTTATTTTTTCAATTATTATACTGATTTAATTATTTTAATGGAAATATCAATACTATTTACGCGATCTTTGAATTGAGCCTTAAATGAATTTAAAAATACGCGCTTCGATACCCGGATTACGCTCATCGCGCTCGAGGGAAACCGATCTGAATCTCTTGCCGGTTGCGGCGTTGCCAAGTGGTTGTTCACGGCTTGTAGTGAAGTAGGGCTGTGACACAACCACTTGCTTCCATAATAACAGGAAAATCACAGCTAAGTCTTAAGTTTAAGAAAATTTTTGTAGATTAATGATATAACATTGACTTAAGAGAATGTCATGTCGATAGTCTAGCCTTAGATTTGAACTGAAATTTTTATTAAAAACACCTGCTAATCATTTGAATAGCTTGATATTACTTGATACCTTCTCTGTCTGAGTGAACAGTTATTAACACTTTATTTGCTCGGTACCTTCACTAAAATCTAAGACTGGAATTTGGACATAAGTATACACAGGTGCACTTTTAAAGCTTTAAAGGTTATCGAAAGAACATTTAGTATTATGGTTTACCTTAGGGGTATATAGTCACTTACTTTTAACACTATTTTATTGGGGAACAGTTTGATAGGTAGACAGTTGGTACTTGTGAGTTGCAATCATATACACGAGTACGAGTGTTGTATATCAATCTGTGGTAGGAGGTATAAGATTTATTGCTAATCATTTGGTAATAATCTTATACGGTTTAATTATGAATATTGAATTTGATCATTGAAGATTAATAAGATTTACTGACACTGTTTTTTGTTTAACCCTTGACCGGATATATTTTTGTTTAAGCCTTAGTGCCATCAGATATTTTGCTGTAACGTCCATAACGTCATTCCGCTTCATTTTATTAATTTTTTTAAATTTGTAAGCGCCTGTTAAAAAAGTTTTAAATGCAACTTATGGCCTTACGTATAAGACTGTTGTAGAAGAAATCAGTTTGATAGGTAGACAGTTGGTACTTGTGAGTTGTAATCATATACACGAGTACGAGTGTTGTATATCAATCTGTGGTAGGAGGTATAAGATTTATTGCTAATCATTTGGTAATAATCTTATACGGTTTAATTATAAATATTGAATTTGATAATTGATTAATTAGATAGAATTACTGACATTTGTTTTTGTTTAACCCTTGACCGGATATATTTTTTTGTTTAAGCCTTAGTGCTCTCAGATATTTTGCTGTAACTTCCATAACGTCATTCTGCTTCATTTTATTATTTTTTTAATTTGTAAGTGCCTATGAAAAAAGTTTTAAACGCAACTTATGGCCTTACGTATAGGTGGGTAATATACTAAAAGGTTTTTTTGTAAAAGTTATAAGCTTACGGTCCTTGTTATGTATAGGATTTAACTGTTGACAGTTTATTAATTGTTCTTCTTTTGGGTTTAGTAACATTAAATTTGTATACAAGTTAAATTTAGTTTAACATTGTCATTTATTTTTCAATAATTTAAAATCTTATTAAATTTTGGTTTAAAAGGCGCTTCCACCAATTTGGTAAGAATTTGTTAAATTATTTTATTATTTTAGTAATAAAGCATTAACTAGTATATTTATATTTTGACTTTTATTGACAATACCCCCCTTCAAGAGCCTCATGCGACTGTAAGTATTTATTGTATGTTCCTTTAGCCAATTAATATTCTTTTTCTATTTTTCATTTCTGAGCTAGCCGAGCACTATTATTAGATTATTTTTTGCCCAAGTGGGGCGTAACATTTGCCTGTTATAAATTGGCGTTATAAAATTCTGGTATTAAATTTGTTTAAAAATTCCCGTAATAATGATCAAAAGCTTTGGATATGTCAAGAGCCAAAAAATTCAAGGGACTTGTTCCAGTGTGTGAGACAACTGTCTGGCATGTGAGATCTTGTGTTTTTCCAGAGACTTTAAGATTTGGGACTTAATGATTTTTTTCCTTACTTTACAAACAAGAGAAAGTAGAGATATAGGTCTATAATTAGAAGGGAGAGTCTTGCATCCTTTCTTGGGGACTGGTTGCACACGTGTAGCTTTCCAGATCTCCGGAAAAATTCCCAGGTCGTAGGAGATTTAAAAAAGGCGAGTTAGAATGGATGCAAGCTCGGGAGCACATTTTTTTTAAGACGATTGCTGGTGGCCCAGACGATTTTTAAGTATTAAGAGAAGAAAGAATACGGTTGATCTGTATATTGTCATATTAATATAAAATAAGGAATTGTATTTATTTGTACATAATAAGGTGATAAAATTTACAAAAAAAAAACATTCATTTTTCTCAATAATTTTAAAAGGCCAAAACTAAGCTAAACCCCACATCTGTATAGCCTATTTTAAGGAAAATCTGGCTCGGTACAGAATATTAAATTATTTTATTTGAAAAAAGTTGAAAATGTATATGTGGTACTTCAAAGTGGACCTATTGTAAGTGGCAAGCGAGAGAAATATACTAGCTAATTTTTTTAAAGTAGAAGTCCCATTAGGAGGGGTAGATTTTCTGTAGCACGAAGGTGAGCAAGAGGAGGAGTCGGTCTTGTGCCAATTTAAGTATTTTTTGCAAGTAACGCTGAAAAGATTTACTATTTTGCATTACTTCGTCACGCATTACTAGAAAATAAGACGTTTTCTAAGACTACAAATACGATTGTATGTTGGACAAGAATTTTGATGCCCAAATCTAATCTTAATTAGATATATCATATAATAGGGATAAGTACGTCATTACTTTAAGCTTATTTTTAAAATAAGACTTAATGGCCGGCTTTAAAAAATATCTATTAAAGTAAAGGTTGCCATCGCTAGCAAAATTATAGAAGATTGTTTAAGTAAAAAAGAAATACAATGAATGCTATAACTAAGCCTAAAGAAATGAGCATCGATACTAACTGATATAAGTCTATAAGCAAAAAGTTTCGGTAAAAGGCCAAGAAAAGAAATTTTGCGCGTCATACTAGACCTGATAATGGAAAATAAACCTGTAACTGTTTTGACCTTTGCCTTGGTGTATTGTTTATGCAATTCCAAAATTATAGATTTTCTTCCAAAGTTTAGGCAAAATATAAGAAAATATTGCTTACTGAGCAACTTTTATTTTATTTAAATTTCAAAAACGACGTTACGGCCTGAAAGGGCGTTCATCAACAGGGACTACATAACAGCGGTCCTCGTCTCTTGACAAGAACTGTTGTTATGTATATGATGTTTTTAATGAAAAGTGTTTTTGTTTGTGATTTTAAGTTTTAATATCTATTACACAATCATGTCAATAAATGTTTTCCAGAGAAATCTTTTAGTTTAATGATTTGTTTCTGTGTAAAGCTACATACATATATACTTGATGAAGGCCCTTTTTATTTACGTCTTATCATATTTCTTTTGTGTCTTTAAAACATCAACAAGTGTCTTTTTTGCTGGAACATGTTGTTTACAATGCGTTTTTGTTATTTACCAAAATATAGTAAATACCCATTTTTTTGCATCATATCACTCAAAAACGGTTATATATCTCCGTACAAACCAAATCGTTGGGTACTATCAAAGACAATTGTAGTAACCACTATAGACACACAGAACAATGTAAAATTTTTGGTAATAGGTTTGGACGCTCGCTTGCTGAGATTCCTTGAGCGAGCGTCCATCGAGAGAATATACGTGCACACGCTGCTGTATAAACGAACACTGTTGCCAAACCAATAAAAGAAGTAACAGAAATTAGGAATTATTTCTGTCGAAAATAGGCTTCGAATTTATATTCGTTTTAATAATCTTAATCTTATTTTTTTTCTTTTTTTTTTTCTTTATTAAATAATGAAATTTTAATTATTTAAACTTGTACTGTGGGGAATTATTTCCTAAAATATATTTATACCTAGTATAAGAATCCACGTTTGTAAACATGATTTCAATTTTTTACAAATTCAATTTTTTTATTATAAGACATCCCTACATAACAAGAAATGTTTGTATAGGCTCACCTTAATTTATTTAATTTTGTTTTATTAATAAAATCCAAATAAACGCATGTATTTTTTAGTTTATTGCTATTTGCAAATAAATTGAGAATTATTAATTAAAGTGTGGCCATCAAAGAAGCAAAAAACGGCTAGTTTTTTGAAGTTAAATAAAAAAAAAGTTTTTGTTTAATTCATAGCATATCGTATTGCCATTTGTGCGTTGTGATTTAATTCTGTTTTCCCTGTGGTAATTAAAATTTATATTCTTGTTAAAATGTCGGGAAATCTATGTCAATATTATGACTGCCGAGTGAGTCGAAGAGCAGATAAAGTTAGGCTTTTTCGTTTTCCCTACAAGAATAGTACACTATGTAAGCAATTGATTATTAACTGTGGTAAGTATTTATCTATGTATATTAACATTATTTAGACTAATAAATACCTTATAATTTTATTATATGATCAACACATAAAATTTAATCGGTGTTTAGAGTAACCTTTTCATAGTTATTCAAATATTTGATATTTAAAAGAGTGACCGCCAAAAACGCTTAAAAACTGACTGTATTTTCACATTTATTCATTTAGGAAGAGCAGTGCTTTTCATTTTTTGCAAATTTTTAAAAATCACTTCTATTTAGGGGTTGGAAAGATGCCAAATCTAAAAAATTGCAAAAATACAGTGGTTTAAAAGTTATTCTCACTGATATTTTTGTTTTAAATGGACCTTGAAAAAATGAAATAATACATTTCCATCCCTGCGAAAGTTGTAAATCAACCCCCATGAACTATGTGGGTGTACAATCATCCCCTAAAATATATAAAATCATGTACAACTTTAAAAATTGTAAAAAAATAGATTTTTTGGACATGTCTAATAAAAAATAAATGTATATGATAGTCAACCACCCTTTTCTAAGGGTAACACTACCCTTATCAGTGAGAAAAAATGAATGAAATCCTAGCTTTTACAAAAAAAGTCTTAGCTTCGTAATTTTTTGATCCAAGTATAAAAAATAGGTGTAGCTAGATTTTTTGAGATCACTTTTATCCAAAGCCACCCCTGCAAGGGGGTAAATTCATCCCCTAAAATTAAGAAATTCATGTTATATTTAAGATATTCTAAAACATCCAAATATATTTTTTAATACTTTAAAAGTTTTATATGATTTTATACATTTAAGGGGATGAATTTACCCCCTTGCAAGGTAGCTTTGATTATAAATGTACTCAAAAAACCTAAGAGGGCCTATTTTATACATCTGGGATGAAAAATATGAGACCAAAGCGCTTCTTGCATAAGCTAACATTGTATTCAATTTTTCTGATAATGCGGGTTTCTTTACCCTTAATTTTAGGAGAGGTTTATTATCAAAACTCACTCTAAACTGTCCATCATATTTGAGATATACTAAAACATGTAAATATTTTTTACAAATTTAAGTTGTATATGATTTTCTATATTTTGGGGGATGAATATACCCCCTTGCAGGGGTGGTTTTAGTTAAAAGTAAACTGGAAAAATCTAGTTACACCTGGTTTATATACTTGGATCAAAAAAATACCAACTAAGACTTTTCTTGAAAAGCTAGTATTTTATTTAATTTTTCCCATTGATAAGGTTAGTTCCACCCTTAGAACAGGGTAGTTGATTATCATAAACATTTATTTCTTATCTAAAAAATCCGATGTTTTGCAATTTTTGAAGTTGTATACGATTTTATATGTTTTAGGGGATGATTGCACCCACACATAGTTTATGGGGATTGGTTCACAACCTTCTTAGGGATGAAAATGTATTATTTCATTTTTTCAAGGTCCATTTGAAACAAAAATCGCAGTGAGAAGAAACTTTTAATACCACTACATTCTTCAGATTTGGCGATTTTCCAACCCCTAAATGGGGATGACTTTTTAAAATTTGTAAAAAACGAAAAGCAATGCTCATCTTAATTTTTTGCGACGAATAATAGTGTAAAATTCATATTTGCATGTTTTTTCTCACCTCTCTGTAAATTGTGAAAAAAAAAACAGGCAGTTGTTGCGGTTACTTCTTATGATTACAAACAAGGTTCTATATTTATTTTTAGGACTGAAATAAAGTTTAAAAAATTAAGTTCCAGGGTGGTTGGAAGCCACTTACACTGGGAAATATGGGAAACCATTTAGGTCGCGCGTTAATTTTAATTAGATAGTATTTTTTTCTTATTCAATTATATTTTATATTCCTACTTTAATAATCGATATATTTAACTATGCACGGTACCTCTGGAGCATGGGTAAGATTAATATGAATGTGAAAAGTAACGGGGAGCGGGATTCGAATACTCCATGTTTGTGCTGCAAAATCCAGTTTGAACTGAAATCGTATCTGCTCCCTTTCTCGAGATTTACAAATAAAAAAAATCTTTTAAATTTTATAGATTTTTTTTATTTATTTTGAAAATAAAAATGCATGCATTTAAGTTTCGCAATTTTTAGTAATTTGTTTCATATTCCACGTGTAAAGACAAATATATTTTTTTTAAATAACAATTTTAAGATTTAACAAAAAAAAATCCTAAAAACTTTTTAATCAAATATAACATTTTTAATTTTTTTTACTTTATTTTCGATAAACTTAAAAATAAAAGTATTTGTCAAATAAAAAAAAATATATTCATGTTGATTTTACATCCCAAAAAGTGGGGTCGTGATTTTTAAAAATTACCAAAATTTTAGAAATTGTCTTTTATATTGTTCTAAATAAATAGGTTTTGCGTAATATGTAAAAACTATACAATTTAGACCCAGCAACACTACTACGTAAATAAAGTTTTGTTATAAAAGTACAATAAATATAAAAGAGCTGATGTGACGATAATTTTTTTTAACTGTATAAGATTGCTCAAAAGTCTGCTCTTTTTTGAAAAAATTATAGGACCTGTAATTTGATTTATATTATTGTTAATAATTTTTAAATATTTTTAGCATCTTTTCCTTAACCCCTTGGGCTCACTAGCCAACCTATAGAAAATTTTTTGTTCCATTCAGGACTTTTGAAACACTCTGTATTTACATTTTATATTAAATGATGCCCAATTGCACAATTATTACCTTTTTTTACATAAAAAAGTTAAATTTAACAAAAACTCCAATGTTATTTTATATTAACAATAATAATTTATTTATTCACTATCAGCGGTGGCGTACTGGCCAGCGTACCAGCCTCTCAAATAGGCCTTACGAGGGATTTTTTTTGCAGATTGGATTTGTATGCGGTTTTTTGCATTTGATTCGTATGAACAGCTACAAACTTAATAAACAAATTTAATTAATAGGAAATGAAAAACTGGATTTGTGTATTAAAAAATGCATTTTTAAGTTTACAATTATATATTTTTTTCTAATTACAAACTATAAAATGCATTCTAAAAATTTATTTGTCTAATGCACAACGGCAGTTTTTCATTTCCCGTTAATAAAATTTGTTTACAAAATTTTTAGAGGTTCATACGAATCCAAATACCAAAAACCGCATTTAAATCCATCTTACAGCACAAAAAATTCATCGTGCATTACTTGGTTTCTTCGACTAATATCTGTGCAAAAAGCAGTGTGTTGTTTTTGCAATATAAATATGTGCGGAGGGAGCCTACGCTTTAGACTATGGCATAGTAAGAAGTCAAAACGGCAACGCTGATAGGTACCTCAGCAGTAAAAATTAAATATTTTAATAAAATTCGATTTTCGGCAAAAAGTATTTATACAAAGGGACTGGGCGTCTATAGTGATAACTACAATTGTCTTTGGTACTATTTAACAAAGAAAAGACAAAAGATCCACGATTTTATTGTTTTTATTAAGAAAAGTAGTTTATGAAAATAAAAAAAAAATCTTACTTATAATTATAAATTTGTTTTGTTTAATAGGGCAAACAAATTAATTCTCCCAGAAAAGGCTGAGATCAAATGCCTGCAAATGAGGTCATTCTCACGACGACAGGCTTCGATTCTCACCCCAACCTGACACCGTAAATTAGGAACACATGACAAATTATAATCTACTTCTTGGTTAATGGCATCAGCTTCTTTTAGGTATAGGGTATCCTTACTTATTTAATTTATCCTAAAAAAAAACATATTTTAAGATTTTTGATAAAATACTTTAAGGCCTTTAGAACGGAAATTTAAATATTCATACAGGGTGAAAGAAATTTAAAAGAAATAAAAAGTATCCCCAAAAAAAGACACAAAGCTTTGTTAAAGAAATGCAAAGTTTTAAAATTTGAAATTTGTTTAAGTAAAAAAAAACATAATTTTAAATTTAATTTTTTTCAAAATTATTTTGAGAAAAAACCAAAAATATAAACACTTTTAATTTGCATTTTGTGTCCATAAGAGACTCATGTTTTAATTTTTTTTTTCAAACGTTTCCTTCTTGAGATATAATATTTTTTATTAAAGCCTGTTTTCTTAAAATATTTAATTAAATAAAAAGTTTTTGCCAACAAAACATATTTTTGACTAAATTTTAATAAACAGCAGTAGTAGTTTTATTGACACTGACGAAAGTATTTTAAAAAGTGTTTATATTTTTGCATGCCTATTTCAGAGCAATATTATTATCCTTAGTACTAAACTTTACTTTGACTCGTAAGAAAATATTGTGCTGTACTTTGCTTTTTTTAACATTGTTGCAGAAACACATCTAGCAACTTAAAAGCTATTTTACCATAGCAATAAGTAGAATAACATTATTTTCTAAATTTTTATAAAATAATAAAAATCTATTGTAATCAGTAAAATTCCTATATAATCTTGGCAACACCGGTGAAGTGTAAAAAAAATATTTTTACCAACCTAAAAATAACTAAGCACATAAAGACAGTTGCGAAATACTCGCGCAAAGAAAGCCTACTCGTCGGCATGATTTCATAAACTCGTTTTTACGTAGCTTCCAATCAGGCTTGAGATATCAGGCGCCAAAAAACAAGCGCATGAAATAAAAGAGAGAAGAAGGGGTCGGATAGCAAAGCCTCTGCCTGTGCGGTTAAAATAACACCCGCAGCTGGGAAAGTTTTCTCCGTTAATATGAACACGTAATTCTTGATAATATAAATATTACTTCCTTTGTGTTCTAGACCAAGAAATTTGACTATCACATCTCTTTCTATAAAAGTTTCATATCTTAAGTTTTCGTACAAAGGTGTACATTTTTCTCAGTTAGTAAAGCTATTCTAAAAATTTATCTGTGTCAATTGTAACGTGATATATTCTATGTAAGGTTCAAAGGTAATTAGAAATAAGGTGTGTAATGAAAATGACGTAAATAACTGTAGCAGGGCAGGTTTTGGCAGAAGTATTGATAATAAAAGTGATTGGTGAATGGTATATTAGGAAAATAGCTGAATAGTCAAGGTATAATCTAAACTTTTTGTAAAGTGTCACAGGAGTGACAAGTGATAAAGAGTGTCCCAAAATCTGTAAATAATTTCTAAATTTAACTTAAAATATACTGACTTATCATGTGTTATTAATCACGCCACCATGTAAGTTTTGACATTCTGTAACTCTTCTTGTCATGCTGCAAATCAGATGATCAATATCTGCCTGTCGTAGGTATCCCTTTGCTGCTCAACAATTGCATGTAAGCCACCTAATATATTTGGTCATTTTTACTACTTCGTAACTCTACTAAAATTTAAGCTACTTTAGAGTGTAGGTAGACTTCTTAACAGATTTATTGTTATGCTTCATTTTTAATTCATTATTATTTTAGGTATTAGGTAACCCAACTTATTCCCTTGTCATGTTTTTAGAAATATTAAGTTATGATTATCCCCTAATTACAGTCTAATTAAGATAATTATTTTGCCTCTATCAACTATACAATATGGTCATACTATACAGTATATTTTGGTTTATGTAATCTTAATTATATTCATTTTTTTTGAATTCATACTTGATTCTAATTTTTGATAGTTTCCAAGATTCACTTAGAAAAGTGACATTTTTCACACTTTGAAAGGTTCTATAGAATCTAGACGGCTGAAGCTAGATTCAGTTTTTGAAGACTTATCCAATAGTACTAATCATCATAGTTACCATCGTGCCACCAATGGTACACCAAGTGTCATTTGTACCATTATTAGACAGGTCTTAAAAAATTAAGATCAGAAAGTGCAAACCTTTTTGCTTTAGCTTCAGCCGTTTAGATGCTAGAGACATTCAGAGTGTTAGAAATATCACTTTTCAAAGAGTTATATCTCAGAAACTATCAAAAATTTAGAACTTGAAAAAATTGTTTATAAATAAGATTACAACCAAAATATCCAAATTATATACATTTAAAAAATGTATTGTTGCGCGTCATGACTTTTTGAAGTACCCTGTATAATTTTGAATACTTTGGTAGTCCTGATCAATTTCTTTAACTAGTATTAAACAATTTTCTGTAATTCTCTTAATAAAGAAGTTATTGGACTTTGACACACAAATCTTAAGAGGTCAATTTTGAGTCTTTGACATTGCCTATTCAGTGATGTCATCCTACCCCTTAATTTATTGTTTTTTAATTGTTTATTTACAGTAAAGTTACAATATATTAAATATGACCAAATTAACTTGGGTGGCTACATGCATTTGTTGAGCAGTTTACTTTAAGTTATCATTTAAGAAGTGCTAAACAGTGACAATTCATAAGCACTCTAGAAGCACTTAATTACATGCTTTAGAGGCATATGACTGAAGTGCTTTAAAAGCATTAATATAAATTGCTTGTGAATTACTTACAGAAAGCGCTTTAGAAGTACTGATTGGGAGTGCTTTTTAAATATCGTCGTTTTTTTGTCGGCCGGAGGGACGCCGAAGTGGTTAAAAAGTGCTTTAAACAAGTACTTTTTAAGCTTTTTCGTTCAAAACAAGAGTACTTCTTAAGCACTTTTAAAGCAAATTGTGCTATCTGGGATGTATCTGTGAAAGTTCCAAAATTTGCTAGGGGTGCCCTTGACCTAAAAGGAGTACTAGGAAACATTTTAAATATACAAAATGGGGTATACCAGATAGGTACAGAGCATGGTCGCCTTAGTCGATGGTTTTCCAGAGAGTAATTCTAATTTTAATCCGTTCGTCACACCAGATACATATCACCAAATACATATCACCTTGAGGAAAGCAGTTTCTAACATTTCGCAATTTGGAGGACAAGGATTTAAAAAATGTCAATGCAAACCTAGTAAACTGCAATGCTGCACTTAGAGATGCCTTTGTTCGAAGGCTCACGTAAAATGTACAAGTAGGTGCCATTTCAGTGGTCCATGTTCCAATAAATGTATAAATAAATTAAAACTTATTTTGTTTTTTTTATTTAAGTACGCTTATGTAAATTTACATATACGAGTATGAGAATATTATTTTTTCTTCGAATTTTTAGTATCTTTTGTTAATAAATAATAAATTTTTATTTATTTGTTTTATTCATCAAATAAAGCGTATTAAAATATTCCTTGAACTGTCTTATAGGTACAAAGACATTTTTTTTATATCTACTTAATGCTGTCAAATATGTATCTTTATCTATGGTATCAATATATTTTATTATATACTTTTAAATACAATTCGTATTTTACAAACCGACTAAAGTACTTCACCCACCAGAATGTTAAACGGTAAAATAACTTTATCGATTAACAATCTGGCTGAGTAGTCACTGTCGTTTTATAAAACGCCTAGTCGTATTATAAAATAGCTAGCCAGATAGCAAAATAATGAACCGAAAAATAATATTTGACAACCTGGCCGCCCTTTATAAAACGACTAGGCGTTTTATAAAACGACAGGTTTTATATTCTGGCTACAACATATGCATAGGTATCATATTTTTTCTAAATATAATGGAGGGGGGGAGCAAAAAAAAAATTATGTGGCCTAGGGCCCGTTCCGGTTAAAAAAAGGCACTGCCAAAAAGTAGGTACAATAATAAATAAAGGAAATTTTAATATAATTTAATAAACGAAATGTACCCCACATTAAATTTAAAATTGATGTCTCTAATACTTCAAATGTTATCGTCACAGTCAAATAATAGTAACATGGGACATTGAAAAGTGGCAAGCGTCGGGGAAGGTGTATATAGCACCAACACATGCATAGAACATATTTTTTTAGTTAAATTAATGTTTAAACTTTGATTTAATTATATTTTAAAGTAATAAATAAATAGGTAAATACAATAACCTGAATAAAAAACGCTTTACGACTTTACGCCTAGAAGTAGATAGCTTAATAAAAGAAATGTTCTAAAAGTATAGTGATGGTCTTGGTCTTGGTCTTGCACCACCCGGTCTTGGTCTTGCTGCAAGAGTCTTGGTGGTCTTGCTTTTTTTGTTAGTAATAATTTAAACTAAGCAATCTTAAATAAAATATATAGTTTTTTAATACTTACAAATAAATAAAGATGGAGACTATATTTTTTGCTTTAAAATTTTAAAATATACCAATTTTAACCTTACATGTACATTTAAATTATTTGATTAAAAAGGATATTTTAAATGTAGGGGTTTATTTATTTATTGCGCTTCATTTTAGTAATAGGAAATATTTAAATTTTCTTTGAAGAAGCATATAAAATTACAATACTGAGTACTCTGAGGGCAGAAAAAAACTTTTAATTTCAACCAGATGTTAAATTTCCATGAACATGATTCTGATATGTAAACATTGGTTTCTAATTCAAAAAAAAAAGGTATTTAGAACGCTTTTCAGTTCAAATAAACTTTCTATGTTCAAATTAGTCAAACATTTGCCGTACAAAGTTTGTACAAATACTTTATAAACATTCTGCATATACAAGGTGACTCGATAGTGCGACAAAAATCGATATATCCGAAACCGTTTATAATGGTAAAAAACTGAATATACAAAAATTATAGAAAAAAAGGGCGTAAAATGTAAAATTATTTTCTATTTCAGAATGTTTAAAAAATCAACTACCACTCAAGAAAACTTCCTTATTTTTAACTTTTAACCTAAAATAGAAAAATTATAGCAAAAAATTCATTTAAAAAAATCGCTTCCCTGTATATTATGCTGGAAATTCTTGAACTGTTATATAGGTACAATGTCGACGTAGATGGTTTTTTATATATCATTTTCGGTTTTGACAAAAATGACGTCACCATTATACTTTTGGCATTGTTTTGACTTTTCCGTCTAAATCGGAAGTGAAATTTAAAATCCATTTATATAAAAAGTATTCCTATATAAAATGACAAATATATTTTTTATTAAACCATCACTTTTACATTTATATCTTAGTTTAAAGGAGCAATCTAATGATGCTACTTCTTAAAGTGTGGCACAAAAATAATGTTTTCCTGGATTTTGGAAATATTTGATCCAGTAAGTGGCATCACTAGATACCTAATTAAAAAAAAAAAACATTAGGAATAGGTAAGTAATTTTCAGCTGCTGTAACTTTTGTACTCTTAGTTTTTCTCTGTCGTAAACGGTTATTATTTTTGAAACATGTTACTGAATCTACTAGTTATCGTTTCTAGATAATTTTATTAAAAAACGAAGTGATCGATTTAATTATTATTTTATTAAAAAAACCTGTTACTCAAAAAATAATCGCCTTTTTAGGCTTGTTTCGACACATTTTTTGTCATGTCTGTATGAAATACCTCTGTATATTGAATATTAAAATTTAAAAAAAAGTGACAAAAGTGCAAGAGTCTTGCAGGTCGGTCTTGGTCTTGCGTAGTCTTGCACCCCTCGGTCTTGGTCTTGGTCTTGGTCTTGCATACCCCGGTCTTGGTCTTGGTCTTGGTCTTGCAAGCGAGAAGGCGGTCTTGGTCTTGGTCTCGGTCTTGGTCTTGCTGCAAGACCAAGACCGCAAGACCAAGACCGGTCTCGCTCATCACTATAAAAGTAAACGCTAAATAAATATTTTTTTTTGATGTTAAAAATATGATTGAAGTTTTCTTAATATTCTGAACGAGTAACTGTCTTTATAAATTATTAATATTATTATTTAAATCGATAATAAAAATATTTAAACGATGAGCTATACACATAGTAGCATGGGAGATCGAGAAATGTTAAGCTTCCTGTCAGGTATATAACAGCCATAAAGAGACGGCACTTATTATTATTATTTTTTTTTAAATAAAATAGAGTTTAAATTTTCTTTTAGTTGTGGTTACTTGTACCAAAAAATATTGCTATTATCGAAATTTTTAGCCAAAATCTCTTTATATCTCCTTTATTACCATTTTATTAAAAATGTGTATATAACCTTTTTCATAGAGCTCATTAAAAAGCATATTTTGTAGTCCTTTTTGGTTTTTAAGATATTTGGGTTTTTATTTTAAATCTAAATCTTTAATATCTTAAAAACTAAAAAAGCTACAAAAAAAATTATTAAACAAAAATATCGTAGTTTTATTGGACCATTAACTTTGATTATATTTTTTTTTTTCTAAAATCAAAAATTTTTGAATGTTATTGAAAAAACCAATTATTCACGATTTTTCCTAGGTTAAAAAAATCAATTTGAACCCGTTGAGCTGAGGCAGCAGTGCGGCTTTGAATTGACTTTAGTTCACAGTAATAAAAAAAAAAATGTTTCATGTGTATCTCTTATTGGCCAGCTTTTTTGCGGTAGCCTCAAGGAAGTTTAAAGGTGTATGGAAGCCCAAACCTACGGCCCATTCGATCAAAAAATGTCCAGCCCAGTATGAAAATAACTGTCAGAGTTGGTCCCGCCGATTTTGCGCAATAACGAAATTCCACGAAATAATTTAATGTGTTGCCTACTTACACACTGATAAATCAGTATGTAGTTGGGCAACACATTATACTTTTATGAAAGCCGTATTAGTTTCGATTGTTTTGCTTTGTGTAATTATATTTTGTGGTTGCAGAAGTTTTTTGGATTGATAAAAACCTTCTTATTTTAGTGATTAGTGTTTATTAAATTGTGACTATAATTTTGTGGTTATTGTTTGTTACTTATAATATCGTAACAAAATGACTAGAGGTTGTATGGTTTTGTCTTGCAAATCTAAAGGTAACATACCCGGCATTTTTTACTTTAGGTTAGTATTTCTTATGTTTAAATTAGGTGCTTCTTATGAGACGTAACGTTAGGTAACCGAATAAATAATAATATATCAATTATGAATAAGAGAAAATGAAAATTTCATAGGAAATAGCAGTGAGAAAAGTAAGGCAATCTTAATTTCTTAACTATCTTTTACATGATTTCCACAATGTTTGTGTATTTCTGTGGATTATTAAAAAGAAATAAGGTTTACATTTAGGTACTTTTATATCATTTAAAAATTTAGTACTTTCTTTTAAAAGATCAAAATTATTAATTACTGGGCAGACCAGGCAAATTTTAATATATACAGGTCCCTCTAATTGAATAAAAGAAAGTACAATTTTATGTTAAAGTTTCTTTTTGCTTTTTCTGTATTTGTTTAAAAAGAAATTAGATTTTTGGTTTCTTAAACTTACATTACCAACTTTTTAAGCTCGACATACTGTAGACACATAATATTTAACGGTTACTGTTACAATGGATACCTAGGTACCAAAGGTTACTAAACATTTTTATACACTGTTATTCTGTCTCATGAATGTTTGGTATTAGTGAAAAGTATATGCCTAAAAAGCAGTTATAAAAATTCTCACTTTTTAATGTACAACCACAATCTTAGGATTAGATTAAACTCATTTACACTATCTCGCCCTTCTTTTATCACAAAATTTGGTGATAAGTACATGAAACTATCATACAATGTTTGAAATATATTTTTAAAAAATCGTGTTTTTATTTATTTACAAAGATTTTTGGTAAAAATACAAAACTCCCAAAAATATCGACCATTTAAATAGAAGGCTGTAAAGTGGCGCCATCTATTCTTTCCATATTATATCAGATGATATAAAATCCAATATTACACAATAATTTTAAATATTCTATGGTAGTATCGTTTAATAACCAACAATTTTGTGCAAAAATAAAAAAAAAACAGTGAATGCTTGAATTTGACATTTGATGATGTCAACTTTATAGATAGTAACAAAGAATTATGGAAGTCCGGCTCTGACCTACTATTCATTGCGCAAACTCCGCGGGGCCAATCCTCCGATTCCCGCTGCCCTGCACGCCTGGACAATTTTGTTCTACAGTATTGGGCTTCCATACACCTTTAAACTTCCTTGGGTAGCCTCCCGGGCTATATGATTTAATTATTTTACTTTTAAAGTGCAAAAAAGAATTAAACTATTTTTAAAACGCAATAGAAACAGAAAATTCTGGAAACAATTAGCTTACCTCCATTAATTATAGCACTGGCTAATATAGTACAAAATTCTATAAAATATATAATTATATAATAGTTATCAGGATTAAAAGGAAATTTCCCGGGAAAAGGATATTTTTTTATTCCAGCCTCCTTTTTATCTAGTATTGGGTAGACCGTATAAAATGTTACAACTCCATAACATAATCCCATAAATATAGATACCTGTCTTTGAGCACTAACGAAGTATTTTTTAATTACTTTTAGCTCATTGTGTGTTACGTGGGTAAATAATTCGTTTGAAATCATTTCTTCTAGACGAACTAGATGTTTCGACTTCAACTGGAGATTTATCATCTTGTGGACCATCGCCCACTGAGTCATTGAAAATAAAAATACTTCCGCAATTCTTGCCAAATTTTTTGCGTCAGCTACACAAGCTACCATCGCTATCAGCTGTCCGGTAGTTACAAAATGCACATAAGCATTTAGGAGGTACACAAATATTTTCAAAAATCTCTTTTTTACAGGAATAGGGTAGAATCCCGCCCATCCGAGTCGATCTCTCTCTCCGTCCAGAAAATTGCAAGCATTGTAAACCTGAAAACATTAACATTTATAGTCTTATAAGTAAAGAAGTCACACTAAATACATTTTTCAAGGCATTAAATATTAATTTAAAAAATTTTAAAAAATATGGTGTATTTAGAACACTTTAAAGAATCTATTCCTGTTGAAAATTTAACTTAAAGTTACTTTTTAAACAAGTTAGACTATTGTTAACAACATTGTTTTAAACTTTTGTCTTCAGTATACCGGGTATCCAAATAAGAAAGGACGGCGGCTGTATCTCAGAAAATGTTTATCGCACAGCGTTGGGGAAAAATATTTTTAGTAAAAGTGGTCAAGAGAAATAGCTGGAAATTATTTTAAAGTTTCTGAAATGGCCGCTACTGCAATCTTGAATCTAAAAAAGTAATGTTTCCGTGAATTTTGCTTTATTAACCTACAAAAAATACCTGAAAATTGGTACGAAGAATTAAATTGGCAATTTCTCAAAACAGAAGCCGTAAAAATAGCTGTGAAAGTGTGACAGGCACCCTAAACTTCATTGGAAATAAAGGAAGAAGCTTTCTTGTGTGATTGGGAACATTAGTAAGGCGAACGGCTCTTGTTTATATGGATTCAAAAATGTTAAGAGTTGTTTGAGACGCCATTCCTCAGATATTGAAACAGAATTTTAAGCAGGTTCTAATTTGGGATACATACGTGCAAAAAGATTAGATGTGGAGAAGTACTTTTTGTCTTGAAAGAGGAATTTAAGGTTTCTCACAGATGCTATGGCTATGCATATAATGGGTTCGATGGGTATCCTTTGCAAATAACGCCGAAAAGTGAAATGACTCTTTGTTTGCAAAACTTGGCCATTTATAACTATAAAGGAAAAATATCAGCATATTTTTTTCGCAAAAGCGAAAATGATTAAGTGTTTTTGAGGTAATAAACGGGACAAGACTTTTGGCGTTTTGGCTCAATGTTTGATTGGAAGTTATGATAAACTATTGTGTTTTTGAAACAGAAATTCCGGATACCTACAGACTGACGAAAAAAATAATGAATTAACATGTTTTTTGTATAGTTTTATAATCAGAAAAATGGTAAGAAAATAAAAATAAAGTATTGGCAGTTCCGCCTTATTGTTTTTCTAAAGAGGTTACTGATAAATTCATTATTTTTTTTTATGAGTTAAGGAATGATAGAATTTCGATCTGGACATTTTTCGATCCAGATAGGACCTATTAGAATTCTAATTGGAACCTAACATTTTCTATCAGGCTTTTTCCACAGGGTAGTAAAATATTATAAATTAAAAAAATATATAAAATTGAAAATCAAATACCTGTTCCATCTTGAAAATCTTAATAAAACTAATCTATATCTGTCTTGACTGTCTTTAATTCAGCTTAAAATTATACAGTGAAAAGTGTCAAACCAATAATTTCTTTTAATTAAACAACAAATTGTAATTATAGGACTTATTTCCCAGCAATTATGCATATTAGATTTTTGTGCGTTTACTTATAAATTCTCTTTTACATCTGTCTACCAAGGAAAGGTTATAATTACTTACTTGCTTCTAAAATTAGTAATTAATAAATAGGTACATTTTTACACCTATTTAATTGTATATCTAAATTAATATAGAAGTGATATTAAGACACTGTTATTTAGATTAGATTAGTTAAATCGAGTTGGGGATATTATTTATATCCATTACCACGGCAACCTTAGCAGATAATTTATTGTAGTTCTTTCATACTATTTTAGAGGGCCTTGTCTAATAAATTATTATCAATATCGAGCCTCCTTGTTCCTAAACCTTGTTGGCTTTAGTTTTTCCTCGCCGGGTATTAAGCTGGAGTCTCATACATCCCATTCCTGACTAACCAATGTACGATTTTTTTTTATTTTGTGTTGGAAAACATGCATGTCTCATTCATCCGAATTTCGGATCCGAAATCCAAATAAAAGAAAAAAAGAGCATTTTAAAGGCCAATGAGTGAAACTGCAACGAAAACAGAAGGAAATAACAACCCATTTAAAACTTCTTTTATTTTAAATTTTCGTTTTAACACTCCCCTAGAGTATTACAACCCTCCGGTATTAAAACTATATGAGGACTAATTCAGAAGGTATAGATAGATATCATACTGTATCCACTAGCAAGATATCTATATTAGTGAAAAACTTTAGAATATATTATGTTAAAATAAAACTGATATAGTTTTTTCCATCATATTATTTCTGTAAATGCTTACTGATGTCTAAGATACCTTTTTATTTATTATTTCTTTCTTTCATGCCTTAATCTATGGGCTATACATCTTTGTTATTTTTGGTCCCATAAAATAAATTTTCATTCCTCACAAAAAGTTTCATTCATTAATAATTAAATATTTGTCTGGATCATTTAATTACATTTTCTGATTCTTAAAAATAAAATATCTTAACCCATTTATTTTCCTTACTTGACTCGTTTCTAAATTGAATTTCAATTTTTTTGTGAAATTGTAACTACCCCAATAAATTTAATAAAGTAAGGTTAGAAAACCAGAAAGAAACGTTTAACATGGTACAAAAGTTAAAATTAATTTAACTCCATCCGACGTCGGATGAAATGTTAAAATTTTGGATAAAAATTGGCGCCAAAATGCTCTGATCAATAAAAATACTTTCGAATGATCGGATCGTCGGAAATTGGACGCATGAGACTCCAGCTTTACTCGCTTGCCGTCTCACATTGTTACCACACTTGATCTTGACGGAACCAACAAATTATGTTTTTAAACGAATTCATTTTTTACCGTTGCTAAATTGGCCTACAGTATCCCATAAATTAACATGTCAGGTCTAGCAAAAATATCGAGGAAAATCATTAAATGAACTTCTTATCTGCGTCTGTCATTACCCTTGTATTTGTATTAACTTTTATTTATTCACATTAAAAATGCATATCATGCCTTTTTCGATTATGACAGGTGTTGGTGGGAAAAAATGTCACAAGGGAAATCGCCAAAAAGGACAACTACTATAAATATTTACTAAATTGAACCATAGTTTTAATAAGATAGAAAAAAGTAAACATAACAGAAGGAAATTTGCCAAACAACCATCAGTTTTTTAAACCAACATAAGCAAAATCAGGCAAATGCAAAACAGTAAATCCGATGCTGCGTCTGGGTTGGCGCATCAAGGACCTGAAGCATGTTTTTTTATTATCTTTATAACAGCCCACGAAGGAATCATATCTAGCTAGGAGATCTCACGACCATTTCCAGATATCCATCATGGATGGCAATTAGCCTCGCAAATTGTAGTCAAGTTGTCGGAAAAGTTTTCAAGTACAAAGTTGTAGGAAAATTAGTAGAAATATCTTACAACTTAAGGACAACTTGACTACAAATGTTGCTGGCAATTTCCGGTGGTAGACTGTCAACAACTTATAGGCAAACTTGACTCAGTAACGAATTGTCGTTAACTTAACGTCAAATTGGTAACGACTGCTGATGGGTAACTGTTTGTTCAGTAACACTGGCTGTCCGGGTCGAAACTATTTTCTCTTTGTTTTAGGAAGTAGAGAGTGGTTCTAGGCGACTTTACATTTTGGCACGTGATAGCTCGGGTTGAAGGCGATATGATCTACATATGGTTGCCAGGTGTGATGCGTTTTTGACAGAAAAAGTTGTGACTTTATTGCTCGTGTGCAAATTGCAAGAATCAAGTAATGTGTCTCTAAATAAGCCAAATTGAATTATGGGAAGACGTGTCTTAAGGGTGTAACGGCCCACAAAGGATTCATATCTAAGTACTATAATAGTACCGTGGATGCCTGGTATTTAGATATATAGCCCATTTTTCCCCAGTTCCGTCAACGTTGTCCAAGCATCTTTTTTTCATGAAAAGAAAAAAGACCAATAAATGTGTTTTAAAAATTTTATATAAAAATTAAATTAAAATACACTATTTCTTAATAACAAAGACCTATGTAAATCTTCAAAAATGAATATCTTTTTAACAAAACGACCACAAAATTTAGTTTTTTTTTGTAAATTTTTAAATACTTTGATTTATATTGCATTAATTAAAAAAAAATATCGAAACCGTTTTCGAGATATTTCGAAATGAACGCAACAACTACCTTAATAGTCTCAACATATAAATAGTGCCTCTCATAATTCTTTAGTGTTTGACATATTAGGATCTAACATTAATGTGGGCTATATTTGTAATATTTTTTAATTTTAATTGTTATAAAGAAACAATTAAAATTTTCCGTAACCCAAAGGCAGTGTTTAGGAAGCATTTATGATATTTAAACAACAATGTCATGATTAATGATAATTCAATGTTACAATTTTTGATATCAAATTTCATAGTGCGGGATAAATTTATTTTTAATCGTAGGTGTGTTCTGTACAGGGTATGCAAATTTTAAAAAATGCGCTGAAATTTTGTTATTTTTATAGAACATTGATTCCCTAAAACATAGGTAGGACAAGTTCCAGGATTTTGAAATGATTTATAAAACTTCAAAGACGAATTCATCCACTGTATCGTAGCTTAACAAACACCTAACATTATAGTCAATTTAACACCATCTACCGGTATATACTGGCCCAAAATGGTATTTACCGCTCTACCGCTCACATAAAGGCGACTCTCATTATTAATTTTCTAAAGCTAAATCAGAGAAAACAGAGGAACAGTTAATTGTCGTACCCCCACCAGCTCACAAAAATGGCACAAACAGCATTCTGTTCGCCAGATTTAGCTTCCTCGCACTTCTAATTCTTCTTACATTAAAAAAAATATGCGTGGAAAACGATTTTCATCGAACGATGGGGCAATAGCAGTCGCGGAAGCGTATTTCGCGATTTTTCCGGATTCTCATTTCAGAAATGGAATCCATAACTAAA
The DNA here is from genome assembly GCA_019359885.1 of Listronotus oregonensis. NCBI lineage: Eukaryota > Metazoa > Arthropoda > Insecta > Coleoptera > Curculionidae > Listronotus > Listronotus oregonensis. The sequence continues at coordinate 120,341 of JAHBCN010000279.1, forward strand.
AAGATCACTAAAACAGATTTATGGATAATGAAAAGATAATTATTAAATAATAAAATTTATCTCACGCCATATTACGTGCTAAAAAATTCTTCCTAAATAATAAATTAAAGAAAATTCTTATAGATAATAGGTTTAGGCCAACTTTTTTGAAACTCTGCAAATTGTTAGTTCTCAACATGTAATTAAAAGTCTTGATTTACACGAAACCCGATAACCCCTCCAACACTCCCCAAACTCACCCCCAAAGGTCACAAAGTTTCTTTTACTTGTTGGTCAATTGACTCGTCGATATAGTTAATACTGGAGTGTACCTCATACCCAAACACACAGTCACTAGAACTAGACTTAAGCCTGACCTGCACTGTCATGACAAAACGACGTATCTCGAGATACGCTGTTTTGTCGTAACAAAGCTAAAAAGGTTCTTTTAGTGTCACTTAATGATAGGGTATCATCAAAATTTCGCTAATTTAATTAATTATGCTATCATATTGATGAAATGTGCGTGTAAAAGAAATAAAAAAACGTATCTGTTCCGCAATGAAAATTAAAATTTTCGAGTTACAGCGTTTGTCATAACAGTTCTAATTATTTTTCAAAATGAACATTACTTTGTTACGATGAGAAGACGTATCTTGAGTTACAGCGTTTTGTCATAACAAAATTGATTTTTTTTCAGTAAATGAAACTCAAATTCTGTTAAAACTTTACATCTTCTTCTTATTCTTCTTCTCTGGGAGTGGTCTTGATTCACTACCGGAGGCAGCACAGCCTCTTGGGCTTTTTGTGACTAATCTCCCATTATCTTTTATACCAATCCTTCCGTTAGTCTTGTTCCTTCTACAAATCGTTATAACCCCGAGACTGGTTGGTTGATATATTTCTGTGGGCCAGTTGCCCAAATAATGCCTGTCTTTTGTGATTTAATGCTTTACATTCGCACAGGATATGGTAGGCTGTTTCTTTCCCCTCGTCGCACATTCTGCAACTCGGGTCCCCATTATATGATACCAAAAAAAAAACAATTTAATATTTGCCTTCTATTTTCGAAATAGGATAAACAATATTCGCTTAGTTTGACTTCATCCTCAAAGTTTGTCTTCACCCTCAAAAACTGGCTCCACTGCTTCGTTGTTGTGGGTCTAATAAAGAAAAAATACATGAATTAAATGAGGGCAGTCCCATAGTCAAGAAAACCGACCCAATATTCTGTAACACAATGGAGAGAAAATTTCTTTCTATTTTATGTTTGGTCACCTTTTAGTACTTGTTACTGAATAGAGAGGAAGAGAGAAAGAAAGGAATTTCCTCTCTATATACTTACAGAATATGGGGGCAGATTGCTTATCAAAATAATACCGCAAGTATTTTCAACTAATATAGAAAATGTGATGTCACTGCATCACAAATTTTTCAAAATAAAGTCCAGAATAAAGAAACCCTAATAAGTGTGTCAAAAAGTTAATTTTACCGAACTTTTCAGTGAAAAATACTTTTGGCAATATTTTGATAAGCAACTCGGTGGATATTCCTCTACGCATAATTATGTATAAAAATGTTATTTTAATGGAACAATAGATAAACTTAGAAGTCACGGAAAGAAGATCTAGGGCTAGTATTACTTCTTACCGTATTTTCTGGTCTCTTTCCTCGCCCGCCTTCTCGGTCGATCAAATTTCTTAGGAAATGTTTTGTGATTTGTTCAACTTCTTTGATCGTTGCGTTTTTTGAGAGAGGATTTCTTCTTACAGCAACTAAAATAGAAAAACACCACGGTACAAAATCATCCTAACTAACCCAACTAACCCTAACCTAACTAACCCAAACCTCATATTTTAAAAATTGTTTTGAACAAAAGCGAATATGTAGACAGAAAAATATTTTATGCTTTAAAGGTATTTTCTGTGACAAGCCCCCATATATTTTTGACGCCATTTGCATGGACTAGCTGTTTACGGAAAGTAGAGTCTTTTGAAAATTAAAGTACTTACCCAGTAGTATTTTCAGCCATCACTCCAAACACACAAAATTACAAATTTTTAATCTAAAAAATATAAACAGTTCGGATACAGCAAGTAGGACGCAAAGGACGGAGACAAATGTTAGGTTAGGTTCGGCCAACATGGATGATCGATCGGAATGCAGTTACCGACCAATAAGAGTTCCAGATCAAGACGCGCACTTTTTGTGACTGTTTTCAGTTTTCAATTAATTGCCAGTACGGGACAAGCTCCTTCTCTTTTCACAATGCAAGATTTATGAAAAAGACGAAGATTACTTTTACAATAAATTCAGTACACTGTACTAACAGCTGGAATAGGAACAAGTTTATTCGGCCCGATTCGGATGTGCTGACAGCCAATCAAAACAAAGCATCATAATTGGGTCAGGGCTCCCTATGGCGGGATGTTTGAAACAGAAACATATATCTCTTTCGAAAGTCTTACAGTGCCGAAATTAAGCAGTTCTAAAGCGCTTAAGAGATTTGCCGATTTTACGAAATACAATTGTGTGAAATTGGGCGCTTGTTAGGCATTTTACAAGCACTAGGGTTTAAATGCAAAAATCGATGGCATTTTAAGCACTTTTTTATCGCTTCGGAAGAAAAAAGATCTTTATGTGCGCTTCGTAAGTGCTTGTTTAGCGTATATTTTTCAGTGTTTAATTTCTGACTGGCGGCCGTAACATTTTTAGCAGTTTGTTAGCAAAGTGTGCTATCTGGGATGCTTCCCCACTTGCAAATCCTTGAATTTGTTTTTAGCTATTTGAACCATTTTTTTTTTTATCTTGGGACAGTCCACGAAGGCTGATGCCTAAGTACTAACGTACCGTGGGTGTCTTCAGTGTGGTGAGAGGGAGTTTGTTCACACGGGACTTAAATTTTTGGAGATTGGGAGGAGAAGGAAAAACTTCTGCGGGCAGCAGGTTCCATAGTCTTGACACTCTAGGAATAAAGGAACGAAGAAAGCGGGAAGTTCGGGGCCTCTCTAACTGAACTGTAAAAGGATGCATAAAAGTTGCACTACGTGTTGCTCTGTTGGGAGCTGCCATAGAAGGAATAATACTGGCCAATTCCTCTGAGCAGAAGCCGTGAAAATACCTATAGAAGAGCGACAGATCCCCTACAGCTCGACGATGGGCAAGAAGAGGAAGCCTTTCTGTGAGCGTTGGATCATTAATAAGACGAACAGCCCTTTTTGAATGGAGTCCAGAATGCTAAGTGTTGTAGGAGACGCCATTCCCAGACATGAGAACAATATTCCAAAGAGGGTCTGATTTGGGATACATACAGAGTGTACAGATTGGAAGAAGAGAAATATTTTCTGGCTCGAAAGAGGAATCCAATCTTTTTTGAAGCTGCCGAAGCTATGGATGAAATGTGTTTGTGCCAGTTGAGGTTATTCTCAAAAGTAACGCCGACTAGATTAAACGACCCTTTGTTCTGCAGAACTTGGCCGCTCATTTGTAAGGGATGAGCATTCGCAGACTTTTTTTGCGACAGCGAACATGACTGTGTTTTTGAGGCATTAAACTGAAGACGATTTTTGGCGCCCCAATCCAAGATAAGTTTGAGGTTTTGTGAAAGAGATATCTGCATTGACCTGCGCTTGTTTTCAAAATCAGAAATACACGGTGGCTTAAGAAATTGAATACTAGAGTGGAGAGTACTATCGTCAGCAAAACTATGAATGGGATTGATTGTGGAAGAGAGAAGATCGTTAATGTGTAGAAGAAACAGCGTGGGTGCCAGCACTGAGCCCTGGGGCACCCCAGCATTAATTTGGTAGAAGCTGGAGGAATGACCATCTATAATAACTGATATACGTCGATTAGAAAGGAAACTGGAAAGCCAAGAGCAAAGCTTAGGTGGATGACCGTAAGAAGGAAGTTTGTTAAGAAGCCCATCATGCCAGACCTGATCGAAAGCTTTGGATATGTCAAGAGCAACGATCTGGGATTCACCAAGAAACTCAAGGGACTTGTTCCAGTTGTGTGAGACAAAGGAAAGAAGATCAGCTGTGGATCAACTGTGACGGAATCCATATTGTCTATCATGCAAGATCTTATGTTTTTCCAGATACTTTAAGATTTGGGAATTAATGAATTTTTCCATTACTTTGCAAACAACTGAAAGAAGAGATATAGGTCTATAGTTAGAAGGGAGACTTTTGGATCCTTTTTTGGGGACAGGCTGCACACGTGCAGCTTTCCAACTCTGCGGGAAAATGCCCGTGTCGTAAGATATTCGAAAGAGGAGAGTTAAGATGGGTGCAAGCTCGGGAGCACATTTTTTTAAGACGATTGCTGGTATGCCATCCAGCCCAGGCGATTTTTTAGTATTAAGAGAAGAAAGAATACGCTTGATCTGTTTGACTTTAAAAATTATATCGGACATTTTATGAGAAACAGGGACAACCGTTGGAAGAGGAAAATTAATAGGAGGATCAAGCGTAGAATTGGCAGCAAATTGTTTGACAAATAGTTCGGCTTTTCCTTTGGAGGTAGAGACAATTCCATCTTCAGAGATTAGGGGTGGAAAAGAATTTGTGCAAAAGTTCTGACTAATATTTTTGGCAAAGGACCAGAAAGCTTTACTGCCATTTGAACAAGAGAGAACTTTATCTTTTATTCGATTGTTAAAACGGTCTTTTGCTTCTGAGATGGTTTGATTATACTGATTTCTCGCTTCGATGTTAGCCTGTCGATTTTCGGGACTGGGGTTTTGAAGAAACTTTTTGTGGGCTTGAATTTTTAAAAGGCTGGCTTTGTCACATGATTTAGAAAACCACGGTTTGTGATTTGAAGTTATGGGGTTCTTTTTAGTGTGGGGAATATAGGTCTCAATGCCTAGTTGAATTGTTTAGGTAATTTGTTTACATATTTCGGAAGGATCGAAAGTAGAAAACCAGGTAGGATCCCAAGGGTAGCTGGCAAAGAAATCTCGCAGACCATCCCAGTTGGCCGAATTGTAGTGCCAGACGGTTCGTGGCGGCATGCTTTCAGTTGCCTCAAAATGAGTGGAGTAAGATACGGTGACCAAACCATGGTAGAGCGACCAGGGCAGTTCTGATGGATAGAGTTCGGGTGAAGTAAGAAAGAGATCTAGGGGTTAGAATTATGGGTGGGAACCCTAGGAAAGTAGGTAGGTTACATAATTAGATTAGTGAGCGAGTTGCTAATTGCGAAATTTTCTGCTGCTCTGCCTTGTGTATCAGTTTTTGTGGATCCTAGCCAATCCTTATTATGTACATTAAAATCCCCGAGAACGATTACTTCGGCCAATGGAAACTGGGAAATAATATTGTCGATCTTTATTGAAAGGAAATCAAAGAGCTCGTTGTAGGAATTGTTGGACGGGGACCGGTATATACAGCAGATAAATTTGGTAGAAGATCTGAAAGTAAGTCTAAGCCAAAGAATATCAGGCCTACCCGATTCGAGGTTAGAAACCCTAGCACAAGCCAAGTCGTTGCGAACGTAAGCACAAACGCCGCCATGGGGTCGAAAAGATGAAATGAGTTCATAACCTGGGAAAAGGAGGTGGTTGGTTGCTGTTTTGGGACTTATTTGGGTTTCGGTAAGAAATAGTATGTAGGGTTTGGAGGATTGAAGATAATGGTGAACAGAGTTTACGTTGGAGTTAAGCCCACATATATTTGTAAAGGATATCAGACTTTTCGATGGTGGCCCCCCAAATGTACCCCTCGCCCGGAGAACCGAATGTAGGGGTATTTTACCTCCGGATAACTTTACGTTCGGGTGTGCCATCATCATTATTTCCAAATTTTACTAGAGTGGAAAAAAAAGAGAAAGAAAAAGAAAGAAGAGGAAGAAGGAAAACTAAAAGAGGAAGAAGGAAAACTGACTCACCGCCCAGAACTCGAAACGTCCTGAGACTTCACGAGTCCTTTAAAGGGAAGTGGGGTGGTACCGCCTCAGGCGAGGAAAGCTCCTCTACCACCTACCAATCTGGCTACGACATATATACATATATTTGTGCGGATACATAGATATTTATAATTTGTTTGTGGTTATAGGCAACGTCGAAACGCATTAATAAATAAAACAAAAGGAAAAACAAAATTATATTTTTATAAATTTAAACTAACTATAATTTATTCTCTATTGCTATTTTTAATTAGTATCATTGATACTAAAATTTTTAGCGACGATAACATCATAGTAATAGTATTAATGCAGAATATTATAAAGGTTTGTTAAAATCAATATTGTACCAAATAAATTGATATAAATTTATTTTCTAATAATTAGATATAAATACATACATGAAGGTTTTGTTTCTAGTCATAAAAATTCGGGCCCCTCTAGACTACGGGGCCTAGGCCCGGGCCTAATGGGCCTAGTGGAAAAAAAGGCACTGTTTTTGGTAGAATATGTAGGTAAAAGGCAAAATGCAGGTGTTTAATATAAAGCAGTTTTTTTATCTTAGTTCAGCAGTCGTTTGGAGTTGGTCAAGGTATTTTCGTGTGTGTTATTGAGCATTCAAAATAGCTAAACTAAACTATTAATGTTAGTAGGTAATCAGAGCCTGTACCCTTTCAAAAGGTGCGGTGCCTACACAATAGATATTTTTCAGGCAACTTATTTATGGCTGGATTTACCACTGAGGGTTGTTATTTAAATTTTATTGCAGTCGATAAATCAAAGAATTATTGTGGAATGTACCATACCACAAATTTTCGTCACAAAATATAGCGGACGCCTACAAGATTTTCATTTTTTTTTATTTAAAAAGTGTTGCATAGACTAATCTTTTTTATTAATGTTATTTTTGAGGTTTTTTATTAAACATCATTCATTTTATTTATTTGAATTCCAAATCACTTAAAATTTGCAAAAAAATACAAAAATATATATTTTTTAATTTTCAAATTTTTTTCAGTGTATACCTTGAAAAAATCCCGAAAATTCGGTATTTTGATTATAACTCGAAAAGTATTGCATTTAGACAAAAATGTAATATAACTTAAATTAAAGGTATTGTAAAAACACAAAATTGATGTCATATTATAGAGTTTCGTATATCTTCAATAGTTCTGGTTGGTTACAATTTCTTTAAATTTCTACATATTTTTTTTTCAACTATAGGTGGAACAACTAACAAAAAAATCTGACCCAAACATAAATGGACACATTTGTACATAAATACTGGATTACTAAAATAATATTATTCATCCGGTACCCGGATGAATAAATATAAATTATTCGTCCGGTACCCGGATTAATTAGAAATTATTCGTACAGTAACCGGATTAATAATTATAAATTGTTCGTACAGTAGTTAGTTCTGGTTAGTTACAATGTCTTTAAATTTGTAAATAAAATTATAAATTTTTGAGTTTTTAAATTAAAAAAACAACTTTAATTTTTTGATACATTCTGTATGTTTCAAATACCGTCCGGTACCCGGATTAGTAATTATAAATTATTCGTCCGGTAATTATTATAAAATATTCGTCCAGTACCCGGATGGATCAATTCGTCCTTTCTAAAAACCAAAGCCAGTTGATTTTCTGAAAATGAAAATATTTTAGATGCCCCCAGTTTCAGGAAAAATGCAGATATTTTTGCTAAATTTGGGATTTAACGACAAAATTTGATCAAATTCACAAAAAAAAAATATAAATAGAGACAGCTTTTAAAACTTTAATTTTTCTCGGGCAGAGCTGCAAAAAAACTTAAAAACCTTGTTTATTAAAGAGCTATTATATGTTTCAAAGTTACCAAGATGTACCGTAAGATGGGGTGAATTCGGACGACCGGGGCGAATTCGGACACTCCGTTCTACGCTGAATGTGGTGGGGATATTCATGTAGAGAAACGTTCATGATACTATTACTAGAAGATAAAACCACTTGGCGATTTAATTTCGTACGACGTTGCGCATGACGTCACTCGATGACAACAATTCTGCTTGTCGGTTGGGAAAGCAGTGTTTTAAAGCCTTTTTTAACGTTTATTGTATTTTGGCATTACTTATGACGTTTAAAAAATAAATAAATCATGCGCTTAATCCATCTAACATCTAAACAGAAATCGGAATGCCATATTAAAACTCGCCGTTTCTGGGGAAATCGTCATCGAGTGACGTCAGGCGTGCGAGAGAGATAGGCTTATCTCATGCGCGTGGGTTTATCTTCTCGAGTAATAGTATCATGGAAACGTTTTAACTTGCTAGTGACGACTGAGGAGCGTTCGGGAGAGTATTGTCAGTACTGCCAGATATCAGATCGGATGAATTGAAAGTTTATTTATCGGACTGTGGAGGATAAAATATTTAATAAAGTTTGTGTTTACAGATATTCTGAAAAACTAACTTTTGTAGCTCGGTACCTATAAGGTAAGGCTATAATATTTTTTGTTTGGTGGTGTGTTAATTATTTATGAGTTGTTTTTGCATGAGCAAAAAAAAATTATGTACCTGGTTTTTTTTTATATAAATTTTTGATTGCGAATTTTACTTACAGGCGGGGGGGCGTATTCGGACACGCAATGGTACGAAAATATAACCGCAAATTGGGAATTTATTTTATGAATTACTCATCGGAAAGCCTTGAAAAGGCTCTAAATGATATCCGGACCAAAAAGAAGACACTATGTCAAGCTTCTGAGTATTATAAAATACCCAAGTCAACCCTCTCGGATAAATCTATAAAGAAACACATGAAAAAACAAGGTGGCCAGACTGCTCTCTCGGAAACTGAAGAACAATTATTAGTTGTTGGTATACAGAAATTTGCTGAGTGGGGATTTCCTTTGACAAGAAGAGATATCAGATTACTTGTCCAACGTTATCTTGAAAGAAAAGGACTAAAGGTGACATCATTTAAGCAAAACCTTTCTGGATATGAGCGGTTCAGCAACTTTATGAAACGGCACAAATCTTTAACAGAACGACTTGCTCAAAACATAAAACGTGTCAGGTCTCGTGTTGACCGCACCATAGTATCCCAATACTTTGACAATTTAAAAAATAGTCTTGCGGATGTACCATCTCTTAACATCGTAAATTACGATGAAACAAACATGTCAGATGACCCGGGACGCATAAAAGTTCTTTGCAAAAGGGGATCGAAGTATGTGGATCGAATAATAGACTCCAGCAAAAGTAGCACTTCAGTAATGTTCGCAATATCGGCAGCTGGAACTCTCCTACCCCCATATATTGTGTACAAATCTACCCACATCTACGACACGTGGATGGAAGGTGGCGTACATGGTGCTCATTACAATAGAACCAAAAGTGGTTGGTTCGATGGACCAACTTTTGAGGATTGGTTTGATAAAATAGCCATTCCATATTTCAAGAACCTAGAAGGAAAGAAAGTTTTAATCAGCGACAACCTTGCTAGCCATGTATCACTACAAGTTTTAACACCTTGTGAAAAATATAACATTGAATTTGTATTGTTGCCACCAAACTCGACGCATCTCTTACAACCACTAGATGTGGCATTTTTTGCGCCACTCAAAAAAGCGTGGCGAAAAGTGCTCACCGAATGGAAAGAAAAGCACAAAGGTTGCCTTCCCAAGTCAGAATTCCCAAAAGTCTTTAAAAATATGATGAATGAGATAGGGATGGCCCAAGAAACTAATATAAAGTCAGGTTTTAAAGCGACAGGAATCTACCCATTAAATCCCCAAGTAATTTTGAAGAAAATTCCAGAATCCTCAGACCATAACTCGGACGATTCTTTAGTGTGGACGAAGTCCTTTGAGGAATTATTAAAAGAAAGGAGATTTGTAGAGACGCCGAATAAATCTAGAGGAAAAAAACATACAGTTGCTCCTGGAAAGTCTATCAAAGCTAGTCACATTGAGAGATCACCCTCATCCTCTGCACTTCCATCTAGCCAAAATGCCGGCCCTTCCCACGAAATTTTCATCAGTGAAAGTGATCCTGAAAACCCCGAAATTGATGCTGAGAAGAGTGAGGAAATGCATACAGTAGACAAGAACTCGTTTATTATTGTAAAATTAACAAATCCCAGACAGACCGTATCTAAATTTTATGTGGGACATGTAGAAGAAGTCCTCGATAAAGAAATATTTGTTGTAAGTTTCTTGAGAAAACAAAGTTCTTAAAAAATCGGCGACTTTTTTATATATCCACATATAAAAGATGAAAGTGTTGTAGAGCGTAAACAAATCGTAGAGGTTCTCAGTAAAATAAAAAAATTGAGAACAGAGAGATTTCAATTTAGACCCATAAGTAAGGTTGTTTTACAATGACTTTCATCTGAAAACCAATCTAAATGGACTTTGTTTTTTTTATAGTGTAAGCATTGTTATCATAATTATGTGATGTGAAACTGCCTGTAAAAATAAAAATGCTTTTTACCAAAGAAAAAATATTTTAAGTTTATTTTTAGAGTGAAATTTTTATTTTTAAATTAAACGTTTCTAAACACTCGTAGTTTTTCGAATAAAAAAGGTACCATCTACCCCCAATCCTTGAAAATGCATCCCAGTTTTTACTTTTTTTTTTTTTTTTTGAAATAATTCTGTCCGAATTCACTCTCTACTACGGTCTCAACTCGGATTATATAAAAAAATATATGGATATTCGAATTCACCCCACCTAGCGGGGCGAATTCGGACAGTATATATAGAAAAAAATAAAATGGTAGCGCCCACATTCTGAAACATTTTTTACCAGTTATCAATAGTCAACATATCAATGATTATATATTTATTTTTTTGTTTTAAAGTAATACAAGATACAACCTTTATTTACAAAAAACCTCAAAAATCGTCCGAATTCGCCCCATCTTACGGTATTTAAAGTAGTAAGAATATTGACTTTTTGTGTTTTGGCATATCAGGTTCTTATGGATACATTTTTTCTGTTTACTAGTGTAGATCGCAAATCTCTCATATGATTTGAATTAATTTTGTTGTTTCTAAAAATATATAGAAAATCCTTTTATAGAAATTTTAGATCTTCAATAAATGTTTTAGGTTTAGATTCGTTATTTGCAAAATTTGCTGTAATCGGCACTGCATACTTTGCGGTTTTGGGAGAAAAAATTAGAAATGTCTTGGATAACGTTACAGATCCCACTGATATAATAGTGGAAAAAAGAATAAAACATTGTATTGTCTATTACAATACTTTAATAAGGTATTTTTTTGTCTACGATAGTAAAATTATTATGTTACTGTGTCCTTACTCTATTATCTTAGGTTGGGTTTATCCAACTTCCTAATCGTAATTTTATTTCTTTATTTTAAGATCTGAGGATCCGATTATACATAAGTTTTATTAAAGCTTTTAAGAATTTTTTTTTTTTGAAACAAAATATATTACAATATCATACAAAATACAACACATACAAATTAATTCCCTAAACAGTACCTAAAAGAACTGGCCTCGGGAATACTTTCCATATACAGTACTAACTTGAATGTGCAACAATAATTACGAACCATAGTACCTTTTAAGGTTATTTAAAAATAGTCTATACATAGTGATATTTTTAATACTGACAGGTAACCTGTTAAATTCAATAGATGCCTGGGTTATAGGATTACTAACACCAATGTTTGTTCTTGTTGGAATTCTGTAGATGTCATTTACAATTCTAGTATTATTGTTATGGATCTCATTTGATAGTATTATGTAAGAGTTGCTTTTTTGGTGTTGATGAATAATTCTATAAACAAGCTTACATTGTTCGATTTTTAGAAGTGTATCTATTCTATGAAATTTTAGTTCATTGTACAGTGTATCGGTATTAGTTAGTCTGTTATATTTATATAATGCTTTTAGTACTTTATTTTGAAGCACTTGAATTTTTTTGAAGTATATCTTACCACATGTACCCCAAATGGGAAGCAAATAACGAAGGTGAGATAGAAAAAAGGCATTGTATATCATTAATCTTGTTTTACAAGTTAAGTAGTCTCTACACTTATACACAGCAGATAACATGGGTATAATTTTATTAATTACATAATCTACGTGTTCAGCCCAATTTAATTTTTCATCAATTATCAACCCCAAATATTTAATTTTCGAAACTTGCTCTATTTTCATATCATTAATTTTAATTTCAATATCTTTTACAATTTTATTTTTTTGTTTAAATATCATACATTTAGTTTTATCAATATTGATTTTAAGTTTATTTAAATAGAGCCAATCTACATACTTCTCCAAGTCACTGCTGATCTCCCCACCCAGTTCGTTTTCGTTGTCGCTCACATAAACTAAAGCAGTGTCATCCGCGAAAGTAAAATAGCGACCCTTAAGATTGGCACATTTTAAGCTAAGAACATATAAGGAGTACAGCAGTGGCCCGAGAACTGATCCCTGTGGAACGCCGAAGTTATTTGTTTTTGTTACACTTGACATATCCTTTATTTTAACATACTGTTGCCTACCCATAAGAAAGGTTCTAATAAGATTGTTCATAATTCCAGTAATTCCCATTTTCTCCAACTTACTTAGCAGTATATCTAAACTAACTACATCGAAGGCCTTTCTTAAGTCTATATAAATTACTGCGACTATTTGCTTAGTGTCCAGGGCCTTTGAAATATAGTTTATAAAATCAATTGTGGCACTTAAGGTGCCGCTATTCTTCTGGAAACCATACTGGTACTCATCGACAGGTATATTTTTGTTTATGTGAGATAATAGACGTTTCTTAATTATTTTTTCTATTATTTTGGAGAAAATACTTAATACCGCTATTGCTCTATAGTTATTCATACATTTTACATTACCGGATTTAAAAATTGGGGTTATTTTACTTATTTTTAGTTCTTCCGGAAAAACGCCACTATTTAAAGCATTATTAGTTAATTTAACTAGAATTTCAATAATACATTCTTGTAAATTTATTAGATCCTTAACAGTTATTTCATCAAAGCCAGGAGCTGCATCCTTTTTCAAGTCCAATATGATTTCCACAAGTTCATTGCAATCGGTAGGTTCAATGGCTATATCATTCTGAGATACAATTTCATCAAACACTGTTAGACCAGTAGGTCTCATTATATGAATATCGTTATTAACATCCTCAACAATGACTTCTCCCACCTTTGAAAAATAGTCATTTAAACCATTAACTATACCCTGTGGATCATAGATTTCAAGGTTATTTATTTCCAGACAATTTATTTCTGTTTCTTTTTTATTATTTTTAAAAAATCCGTTAACAAATTTCCATTGTTTTTTACTATTTGTACCTGTTCTTTCCCATCCTTTTCTAAAATATGCGTTCTTAAGTGCTTTTATTTTATTATTTATTTTATTTTTTATTGATTTAAATTCAGCTTTTAATAAACCGTTATCAGGTTCCATTTTTGTTTTTTTATATAATTTGTCCCTGACTCTCATCATTTTAAGTACTTCACCATCGATCCACATGCTATCTTCTCTAGCTTTATAGACTTTAAGTATTTCAGAGTCTTTTTTGGCCTGTATGATGATTGAACTTAGCTCATTAAAAGAGGTAATGTTTTTATATTTAATTTTCTCTTGGAAAATTCCAACAAATTTTTTATGATCGACTCTACGCACTTCGTGTTTAATTTTTTTAGAGTAGGCTTTTAGATTTTTTTTATAGTGATGTTAAGCTTATTGTGATCAGAGATTGAGTTAATACTGACACTTACTTTGCAATTAAATTTATTGTGTTGGTCAGACAAGACGTGGTCGATGATGCTAGCCGAGTTGTCGGTTACTCTGGTTGCATTTTCAATAGTAATAGAATTATGTATTTTAAAGTTATTCAACGCAATTAAATTTTTATAATTTAATTTATCTTGAGAGTCTCCTAGAAGATTTATATTAAAATCGCCTACAATTAGGTGATTCTTTGGATGTTTTAATAATATTTCTTCAAATAGATCCAAAAACTCAGTATTAGAGAAGGATGGGGGTTTATAAATAACACTTATTTTTATTTCTGGTTTACCCAGAGCTATACATACCCAGTTAAATTTACTATTAGAGTCTGATTTATCTATATCACAGTATGGTATGCAGTCTTTAATGTACACTGATACTCCACCGCCCCTGCCGTCTCTAGTTGAATGTACAACATTATAGTTCTTAATATTATACAAAAAGGTTTCGTTGCTATTCAACCAAGTTTCAGTCAATAATATCACATCACAGTTTTCATTTATCACAGAGCACTGTACCAAATCAAATTTATTTCGTAGGCTTTGGGTGTTCATATAGACAATCTTCAATTCTCGAGGCCTATCTAGTTTTCCAGCTGTTCTTTGCTTTCCAAGAGCAAAACTCTTGATTGCTCATCTTTTCTCAAAAATATGTTTCCTGCCGAGATCCAGAGGAATTTGTAGTTATTTTTATCTTTGTATTCCTTCGCGGCCATAAATAATTCGTGATTTGTTTTTGTTAAATCATGGTTCAAGAATATACGACCGCTGGTGGAAAATCCCAATTCTGTGGTGTTAAGTTGAAACCTTTTTTTTGTTTTCATTAGTTGTACCTTGGTTTCCATGTTAGAAAAGACCACCTTTATAGGACGAGTCTTGTGGGGATCATCCTTTCCTAATCTGTAGGCTGTAAAGTTTTCCAAAATTGGTACATCCAGTTTGTTTCCAATTTCCTTCACTAGCCCAACTATATTTTCATTTTGCTTTTGTGGAATTCCGTGTATTATTATGTTGTTTTTAAGCTCCATCTATTCTCTTTTATTCAGCTTTTTCTTTATATCTATCAGTTCGCGTTGTAGCTTTTCATTTATTTCCAGTTGTTCCTCGAATTTTTTGTACAGTATAGTATATTTATTATCCATGTCCTGCAATTTCGCCATAATATCATCTGTGGTATAATTTGTAGCATTTGCAGTTTGATCTGCTTTTCTAGTTTTATTATTATTCTGGCATTTATCACAAATCCATGGCTGTGTGGACTTGCTTATGCGTTGATATGCCCTAAGGGACATCGAAATGCATTCCCGATGTTTCCATATTAGGCACCTTTCACACAGTAAGCCGTCCTGATTATCATGCACTATTTTATCACACCTGTCGCAATTAAGGATAAGATTGTAATTACGAAGTTGGATAACTCGGCCTTAATTGATTGACATTTTTTTTAGGTATGTTGAAATGGTTGAAAGTACCTTTTCATATGGAATATTCATACAGTTCATGTGCAGCGGCATTGTCATTTGTTTGTCAGGTTTTCAATTTTTAGTGGTGAGCAAAATATTATTAAATGGTAAACCATGTTTTTAAAAAATAGTTTACCACACAAAAAAAAAAATAAAAAAGATGTTTTTAGTGAGTTTTTTCTTAAATATTATAAACACTGGTTGTTAATGAATATTTAAAGTCTGTCCAAGCTTTATCGTTGACTTTTCAGAAAAGGTGTAGACTGAATTATTCAGATGATCACTTTGTTATTAGTCAAAACAAAAAAGTGTATAAATTAGTTAACCAGTAGCATTTTTTACATCCTTTAAGATTAAAAATGTAAAAAACAATCAGCAATCGTTTTTAATTATTAGAAAAGTCACATTTTTTTTTAATGGAACACCCTGTATATTGTCTTAAATATAAAACAATGGACCGAAAACGGCATCTACGTCACGAGCCGCTAACTACACATATTCACAATGCCCGGTCGACACAGGCCATTGCGGCTAAGTTCCAATATTACATTTCGGATAAGAGCGGAGTATATAGAATACCAAGTAGAGCTAATTCTGACAATAGAACACTTTGGATTTTTAATTCAGAGAATAAGTGCTATTTTTATTTCCCTATTTATAATGTAGAATATTAAAGTTTGTTCATTTTCGTTTGACAAAATACCACAACAAAAAAATTTATAATTACTTACTAGTTTTTTTTTTCTTAAAATATAGAGCTTTAACTTGTTTGAGAGAGAGAGAGAGAGAGAGAGAGAGAGAAAGAGGCTCGACGTATTTTTGGATCAAAATAAGTTTTAATAATGTTCTATAGTTTTGTGACGCATTCATGTTTTAGTCGGGATTACTCGCCTGGATATTTTCTAGAAAATAGGACCACTTCGAACCTGGCCCCGGGGTATAGCCAACTGAGCCTGCTTAGCCCTATTGACCCCTATAAACTGACAGATCGCCTGAAACAGAAAAAAGAAACTCCCTCCCAAAAAAAAAACAAAAAAAATCAGAACACTAATCTACGTTTCGGTGGAAAGTAAGCCAACGTTGTCAAGATGAATTTAAAAGAAAAAAAATAGAAATTTAAACTAAATTTTTAAAAAAATTTTTTAAATTTAGAGTTTCCGATATTTTTTAAATGTAGATTAGTGTTCTAAATTTTTTGGGGTTTTCCTTTTTTCTGTTTCAGGCGATCTGTCAGTTTATAGGGGTCAATAGGGCTAAGCAGTCTCAGTTTGCTATACCCCGGGGCCAAGTCCGAAGTGGTCCCATTTTTTAGAAAATTTCTAGGCGAGTAATCTCAACAAAAACATACTAAAATAAATTTTATGCAAATAGGCTATTTTTGCAAATTGGCCGGTTTTTATTAGACCTAGTGTCCATAAAACGTCATTGCAGCCATTAGATCAACGATAGCGCTTAATACAGACTATACCATTAAAGGTTACACTTATATTTGAGGGAAAATAATTTATCGTTAATTTTAGATACCACGTGCAAGTTTTAGATTTGTTTTAACAGTCGTTTACCTATCTTGTATAACAACGCAGTTGACGTTATATTGCTGGAACGGATATCTTTTAATGGAGAGGGTAAGTAAAAATTGAAAAAAAAATGAAAAAAATATCTAAAAGCATTATTGCTGTTTTTAAAATACATAACAATTTGGTACTCCTACTTTCATGTTTGAGGAAAATATACAGGAGAATAAAGGAGGTACGCTGAATGGTCCAAAACATCCCTGCAAAATATTTAAACTGCGATTTAAAAAAAAACACACACATCTTACAGCGTCTGATTTTAACCTGTTTAAATAACACCTATAATCATTTTCCCGAAGATCAGCTTTCCAACTTTAAAAGGGTCCGAGTTATGATTTTTTTTTTAAGTTGTTAATTTTAGTGGTTTTGCCGACGTTTCTCTGCTAAAAAAGCATCAATAATATTAGCAAAAATCCTTTCGTGTTGTTTTTCTATTCTCTACGAAAGTCCTATAAATAGTATGGCAATTAAACTTTAAAAAAAAAACAATGCGTATTTTTGACAGTTTGTTTTATATAAAAAACAGAAAAAAGCTGGCTTTTGTACAGGGTGGCGCCTTTTGAAAGAGATAGGACAAATCTGATTGCGTAATCTCGATTTCGATTTTTGAAACAAATTCAATGGTGAAACTAAATCATGGATAACTTGATTCGTTTTGGAGATACAGAGTGTTTTTCAAATTTTGTCAATTTGGCCAGGCACTTGTAACTCGCTTGGTATTAGAGATAGAAAAAAAGTATAAATAGAAAAGTTTTAGGGATTTTTGCGTAGAACTCAGTGGCGTACCTATAAATTTTTTATTGACTTTTATTTTTAAGTTATAACACAAAGTTGGGTTTTTTCAAATGGAACACCCTGTATATTTTTTAAAAATGGATAGAGCTTACAAAGATCAATTCGATGATATATAGTTTGATGGGTCTGTCTGTAACAGATGTTGCGCAAATTGGCAAAAACCTATAAAAATTAAAATATTTGAGACAAAGTTGTTTTTTAATGGGACACCCTGTGTATTTCTTTAATAAGTAATGCAACTGACAAATATCAACCAAATGATATATGGTTTAATGGGTCTGTGTTCAATAGATCTTGGGCAAACTGCCAAAAACGTAAAAAAATCATATATCCGATCCTTGCTAACACTTATTTTATTATTTAACCAATTTTCTAACTTCTATATAACTAAAATTTAAATTACGAATAAAAATCCAAGACTAAAATATATATTTAATAATTCATACTATTAAACCTATGCCTAAACTTTATATAAAAAAGTTTTGATATTGCTGTGTTTATCATGATTGAAAAAGGAAACATTTTCTAAAGTAGGCTTTGAGTATAAAACCCCGTATGAAACAAATGAAACTGACGTACTACTATGACTTATTTGGAAGCAGTGATATTATTTTATAAAATGGAGTTTCAAAATTACGAAAAATTTAATATGTTGGAATGTTACATTGAAAGTGGAAAAAATAGTATAAATGCATTAAATCTGTATTTTAATAGATATCCAGAACGAAGGCCACAAGGACAGAAAATGTTTGCCAGATTAGTAAATAATTTGATTTTCTTTGGATCTTTTCAAAAACCACGTTCAAAGACCTATAATAAAGAAAACAGAAAGCTGGAAGAAATGAATACAATAGGGTATGTTGTCGCAGAACCTACTGCATCATCCAGACAAATTTGGGATGCTATTGGTGTTAATAGAAAAAAAAAGTAAAAAATTTTTAAAACGCCACAATTACCAGCAATATGTTTATAGAAAAATCCATAATTTACATCCGGGTGACGCAGAACGCCGTATCACATTTTGTTTGTGGTATCTCCGGCAATGTGAACAAGATCCAGAGTTTTCCAGAAAGATAATATGGACAGATGAAGTTCGAGTAACAAGTGATAGACTGTTTAATCGCCACAATAATCTTTACTGGTCAAACGGAAATCCTCGTTTGACAGTAAACAGAGTCAGACAAGGGAAACTCGGTTTTAATGTGTGGTGTGCACTTTATAAGAACAGAATTTTGTGCCATTTTGAATTTGATGACAATCTCACAACAGACCTTTATTTAAATATTTTGGAAGAAAATTTATTAAATGAGATAGATAATTTTCCCCTTCTGGAAATGAATAATGTCATCTTTCAACAAGACGGTAATTCTTGCCACAATGCCCGTGCCGCGAGGTTATTTCTTGATGAACATTTTCCCAATAAGTGGATAGGTACCAATGGTCCAGTTAGGTGGCCGGCACGGTCACCTGACTTTACCCCTATGGACTTTTTCCTCTGGTGATTTGTTAAAAACGAAATCTATAAAACTAAGAGCAACAATTTAAATGAATTACACATGCATTTTAGGAACAGTTTACAAAAGGTGTCCATCTTGCATATATATGCAACAATGCATAAGAAGTGTCGCTAAACGTTGCGAAAAATGTATAGAAAATAATGGTTTGCAATTTGAACATTTGCTGTAAAGGACCTAAATATTTCGTAATTAAAATTTATAAAATAATTAATTCTTTTTTGTTTGTTTAAATTATTCAACTTACAATATTAGTATTACTGGTAATTACGTTAAATTTTAGTTTATCTAAAAATGTATTTTTTTTTTAAGATAATTAAATAGTTCTCCCTTTTAAGTATAAATTAAAATTATATTGCTTCGTATCTTAATATTATTATTAATATGTTTTTTATTATGATTTTGAGATATTAAAATTACATAGTTTTCAGTTTTGGTTTTATTTAATTTTTTATGGTTTTTGTCAGTTTGGGCCAGATCTATTACACACAGACCCATTAAACCATATATTATTTAATCGATCTTTGTCTGTTTTATTAGTTATTAAAGAAATACACAGGGTGTCCCATTAAAAAAACAACTTTGTGTTACATCTTTTAATTTTATAGGTTTTTGCCAATTTACGCAAGATCTATTACAGACAGACCCATTAAACTATATATCATTAATTTGGTCTTTGTAAGCTCTATTCATTTTTTAAAAATATACAGGGTGTTCCATTTAAAAAACCCAACTATGTGTTATAACTTAAAAATAAAAGTCAATAAAAAAATATAGGTACGCTACTGAATTCTACGCAAAAATCCCTAAAACTTTTCTATTTACAGTTTTTTTCTATCTCTAATACCAAGCGAGTTACAAGTGCCTGGCCAAATTGACAAAATTTGAAAAACACTCTGTATCTCCAAAACGAATCAAGTTATCCATGATTTAGTTTCACCATTGAATTTGTTTCAAAAATCGAAATCGAGATTGCACAATCAGATTTGTTCTATCTCTTTTAGTTTTCGCTGTACCCTGTAAGGTCAACGAAAAGGCGCCACCCTGTACAAATTTTGTTTTTTTAGGTTCTATGCACCTTTTTCTAAAAAATAGTGGTTTCTTGATAAATTTTAAATAAAAAAAATTCTTTAAACTTTGCTATAAATAATACTCAATAATTTTTTCCGTTTTTTAGAGTGATGCCATAACCAAAGCATGTTATGCTACTGACTGGAACAAAATGAAAATAAGTGATCAAAAAATGCTTATTTTGATCATGGAAAGGGCTAAAAGACCTGTAGCTTTACGAGCCGCAGGAGTATTTTATTTAAATTTGGTTACATGGATGACAGTAAGTATCATTTAGGTGTATAAAAACATCTTACACTTCAGCAGTGTGTCCTGAATGTGAATATTTTTTTTTAGTTTATTCAGATGGTAAGATAGCGTTTTTCATTGGTAGAAACACTGTTGTTTACAAAAAATGTATTTAGGTTCTATTTTTTTTATTATTTGGTATTTTTGTCATGTCGTAGCCTTTTTACAACCATCTTTTAAACCATTAAAAAAATAAAATGGAACGCTTTAAGTATTTAAGCAAAAGAAATGTCTAAAAAAAAGGGTAAATAACAAATACATGATAACAGCTTTTTTACCTATAAAGCAATATACCTATAACTAAATTTTTGGGAAAGAAGTTATGGGACAAAATTTGAAAAATAAAATAAAAATACATTTTCCTTTTTTTTTTTTGAATATATGTAGATATTTTTTTTTGCTTTTAGAAGGTGACACTTCGACAGGAAATTTAATTCCGAACAACTTTTGTAATAATGATATATTAACAAAAAGTGAATATAATTTGAGTCAAAATTAAACAACTGAAACGTGGACAAATTAACCCCTATCTTAAAAATGCACCCCTTTAAATGGTAGCACTTTGCGGATTTTTCTTATTTTAGGGTCAATTGGACATATAAAACAACCACTCTTTTTTGTGACATAGTCACAGGGGTGGATTTAGGCAAAGGCTGAGTAGGCTGAAGCCTAGGGCGGCAAATTTACGATTAATTTTTAAAAAAATGTAATCGTAAATTTTAATGATATACTTAATGACAGAAAAAATGGTTCGAAGAAAAATGTTAGTATAGGGTTTTGCCTATAATTAAATAATACATAGTTTAAAAAAGACCTATTTGTTTTACTATTTTTTTTTTAGGTTATATGCAAGTTTAATAGCGTCCATTGATTTGCTTTATTTTTAAATATACTTTACCTTTTTCAGATATTAAGAAATGCATACTCATACTTTGCTGTCCTGCGACAACTTTACAAAAAGTAAATTGAAAAAGGAGAAAGGATGAATAAAAAGAAGCACATAAGCACCTAATAATATTTGCACCAATGAGGGTTAGCTAAAGTACAGTCATCTTTATCAAAATTTTGTACTGCAAAAAAATAGCTCTATAGTCCAAATAATATACGCACGTGCGCAATCACTATTTTTTCTTAATTTTAGTATTAGGTTTTGAAATTTAGAGAATTTCACAGTCAAATCCTAAGACCAAAATTAAATTTTCTTTGTAACATTTTGATTTATTAATGTTTTTGAATCTTATTGTGGCTAATACTAAAACCAAAATTAAATTTTGATTTATAAACTCAGCCTAAATTTTGGAAAGGAAAACTCTTGTTTTTGACTTCTTGCTTATTAAAAGTTAAGCCTAAAAATATGGACACGTACTCAAAAAGTAGTTACGTATTTAAGTAAAATTCCTAACCTGCCATAATTGAACAATAAGAGCTGATAGATTTTAAGGAAATGAAGAACTTTTGTATTTCGTGCAAAATTTTTGTTAAAATTAGTATCTTAGCAAAGCGCTTTCGGTAAAAACCATCATTAGTGCTACTCGCCAAGCAGGAATTACAGTATTTGGAGCATACATATGTAAACAGGACATCGACAGCTATCACATTAATCCATTAAAATTAAAAAGTAAATTTGTAAATACATTTTTACCTTAGAAAGGGTAAATTTTAAAATCTAAGCCACACCACAATACCTTTTGTTGGAAAGACAAACATGTTCCAATAAAATTGTATCGTAGTGTGAATTAAATTTTAAAATTCCCCTTTCTAAGATAAAAATGTATTTTTAATTTTAATTTAATGTGATAGGTTGTCGATATCCTGTTTACATATCGCACGAACAGTGTGTATAATTTTCGCGTGATCGGAGTACTGACACTATACTTCAAGTCCAAAATTTCTGTCAATGACGCATCGCTCGCTTTTAGAGTGCCCCGGGTTGTGTGGGGTCAGGGGAATCAATTCCAGTGGCGTATGAATTTTAGAAAATAAATGATAAAATTTCGTCAAAACATGAAAATATTTTTCACAAGCAAAAGTAATTTTCTCACATTTTCATCAACCCTTTAAATTAGTAACAAGCCTATATTATTTTGGTATTATTCGGATTAATGAAAAATGTAATTTTTTTGCTTAATTTTGCACACCTCCTATTTTGAGGTCATAGAACACAAATTTGAGTTTTTTTGGCGATTTTTCACTGTTTTTCAAAAAAATACATTTTTTACTTTAATTTTACCTTCTCTGATTTTATTTTGCTACATGCAAAAAATAATAAAATTTTAGTCTTAACATAAATTAAAAAAGATGTAAAAGCAGAACGATAGACAATCCAAGTTACACCGTCTTGCCAATTCACCACCGATCTTGCAATTTCAATATTAAATACGTTATTCACACGCATTTCTTCATCAAAAATATCCACTATATAAAGAACACGAAAGCTCTGAGATCATCAGCTTGTAGTATCCAATAACTATTTCGGGTCTTTCGTGTTCCATATTTAGGATTTCCATATCGAGAATATTTTTGATCAAACATTGCGGGTCGAGCGAAGCAAGGTTCGGATACCTTATAAAAATGTCATAAAGAAAGCTATTACAACCTGGTAACAGGTCAACATTTTTAGAATTTCGAGTTGAATTCGGACGTAAACGTTTTACCTACTTTTTATTGAAAATTAAGGTTTTTTCCTTACTTTTTAAGTTTTTTTTTTTTAATATTAACATAGTATGAGTTTTTTAAATATGTTTTCGTGCAAATGACAGAATTTAAAGAAATTTGTCGTAAAATGGAATTAAACAATTCAAGTATTATTTTTTTTAAATACTATAAGAGGCAGCCAGCTTCTGATTCATGTTTAACAATCGAAAAGTAAAAAGTGTGCAAAAAATAGCGAAAAAATCGCATTTTCCAGTATCCAAATAATAACTAATATTGATTTTTTTTGCCTTTTAAAACTCTGAATACCGTACGCGAATAAACTTTTATTAAAGTTGCACATATCTCTGCAGCATACAAAGTGGTTAGTTCTGGATTTCGTTCCCGAATCCCATGGTAAACATTTTTAACCATTATTCGTTCTTTTAACGTTAACCGAGTTTTTTTTGTAGGCGGATAACTAGTTAAAGGTTGGTTAATATTCATAGTTTGCAGAATTAAAAGCACTTAACAACACTAAATCTTTATATACAACTATATACACTAAATAAGATAAACTATTATAAAATTGGCACAAAACAATATCTATATACTACAATTATTAGAAATTTATAGTATTTAGAAAATACCCTGTATAGCAATTAAAATTTAAACTTACAAAATCTGTCCATAATCAATAATAACTAAATAAAATCATCGAACAGCACGAAAACCCTGTCGATACGCCTATTTTCAAGTCTCTTCAAGTTGTAAACTAAGGAATGTGTGTTGCCACTTTTATTGTCTCCCCGATAACAATGATTTCAATACATATTGGCGTGCTATTTTAAGTGCGATCGCTAGCTGGTGATTTATTCTTGCGAATTATGACAACGTGGCGATGAAACTTTTGGCCGGTTCACTGTTATTTGAGCGGAAAAGTATATCATAGGCTTAAAAATCATTTACTAGTGTTAGAATTTTATTCAGCCGCTTCGTCGGTTGGGTGGCCGGTATTAAATGAGTCACTGACAGAAATTTTGGACTTTAGGTATAGCGCCATTTCGTCGTCATTTACTAAAATAGAAATTGTCGTTAATCCACCTAAAAATTTAAAATTGTGTCACTGTTCTTTCCAATGCGCGATATGTACGCTCCAAATGATGTAACTCCTGCTTGACGAATAGCAGTGATGGTTTTTACCGAATGGGCTTTTGCCAGGATACTAATTTTAATATTTTGCACGAAATACAAAGTTTCTTCATTTCCTACATTCTTACGTGCACACGGCCACAATCAATTTTTATTTGATAGATTTTTAACAGTGTGCATAATTGAATTTTTGAGGCATTTTACAAGATGACTCAAAATTATGTACAGTGACGGCCATTAAATCTTGGGCAATTTTTGTCAATAGCTCTTTTTTACCCTGTTTTTCTTTTAATTACTATAAATAAGCAAAAGGTAAAAGAAAATATTAATATTTTATAAAGACTAACAAGTTAATAAATTAGTAAATAGTTTAAAAAATTCAAACAAACTTAAATATTCTTCCAAATTTAATATTTTATTGCGGCCCCGTTTTTTTCAAGACAGAGTTTAGCCTTCCAGGCATTGAATGGACCAAAGGCCGGGCGTAGTCCGGATTTCCTCGTAACCCATTCCACGCCTCTAAAATTTTATCCTTAAGCTCGTTTACATTTTACGGCCTAAACTCATTTTCCCTGTTTATTTTTTTAACTACTAAGCCCCAAAATTTTTCCATAACATTTAAATCCAGACTAAGTGCGGGCCACGGTGGAACCCTGATACGCTGCTCTTCCATCCATTTGTCGACTTGCCAAGCCGTATGAATAAGGCACTTATCT
Organism: Listronotus oregonensis; assembly: GCA_019359885.1. Taxonomy (NCBI): domain Eukaryota; kingdom Metazoa; phylum Arthropoda; class Insecta; order Coleoptera; family Curculionidae; genus Listronotus; species Listronotus oregonensis. Next base: position 145,204 of record JAHBCN010000279.1, read on the forward strand.
GGCTGAAAGATAAAATTTCTGTCCGGAAATCGATCCAGTACAGAAGGAAGCATATCTTGTACTAGATCTATATATACCTCCACACTGAACCTTCCTTCGATAAAATAACATACATCAAGTTCTTGTGCACTCAGCCTCCCCAAACATTTACCGAAAATCGCCCACTACTTTTGTCCTTTTGGGTATATTTTTCATCAAATCATGTTCCTTGAGGCCTGTATACCTAAAGTATCCCATTGTAGCACGACTGAAACACTTTTTCATCAGTGAATATTATATTTTTCCAAAAAAGCGAAGGTTCCAAGTAAAATTGTAGAGCACATCCAATGCCTTGTTCTTTATTTGCATTTGTTAAAAACGGTTTTAAGGCTGCCTTGTGGCAGCACAATTCGGATATTTGCCTTATTCTTCGCCGTGCCGTTCTAACCGATGCTGGGAAATTGCTGTCCGTTTTTGCTGTAACTACAGATTTAAATGGTTGGTTTTTTAAAATATTAACTAAATTATTCTCTTGTTCTTGATACGATACTTTGGGGCGACCACTTCCAGCTCTTCTCTCAAAGGTATGTTTCTTGCCATTTTTTTTAAACAAAATGAATAGTACTCTTTGGGATGTTAAGCTCTTCCGCCACATCCCTTTCTGGCCAACCTCTCTGCTCAATATAATGAATAATTAATACTTTTTGATCCTAAGTTAAGTTTGACATGTAAAAAAATATATATTTGTAGTCACTGACTACGGTCACCTTTTCTTTATTAGGTTTTTTAACAGGTATTTATATTCAGTAGAAGGTGGCATAAGCCTATTTTACGAAAGGGAAAAAGAATTGCCCAAGATTTAATGGCCGTTACTGTACAGGGTGAACAGTTAAGGGTAGCGAGCGGACATATCTCATAAGATATTGGTCGTATAGATTTGAGAAAAAAAATCTTGATAAAAGTCGCCAAGAGAAATTGCTGGAAATTATTTTCGAGTTTGTCAAACGTCCGCTAGAGGGCGTAACAACCAACACCAAGTAGAAAAATGGGATTTTTATAGAATTTTGTCTAATGAAAGTATATCGATGATATCATTTTCATATTTACTGACCATTTCCCAACATTTTTTGTCTAAAACGTTTTGTTCTATCTATCAAAATAAAGCGGTGGGGGAAGTTCAATTGTTTTTTTAAACAAACCAAGATTTCTCCCGTTTCTTTTGACCGATTTTAGCAAACTTAGACTCATATGAAAGAGCATAATTTGCACTACAAAACGCTTATTTGGTTTTGAATTTTTGACTTTTGCTGTGGCCGCTAGATGGCGTTAACTGAAATGGTAGCAAATTTTTGAGTTTTTTTTCGAAAAAAACAAATGTAATGGTATATTAATTTTTATATATTTTAAAAGAGGATAAATTTCTTTATCATTTTATAAAAAGAATTTATTATCTACCTTTTTTTGAACCGTTGATATTGACGAAAATATAATTTTATTACATTAAAAAATGGCACGCCACTTTTTTTTATCAAAATAAAAATCAGTTTTGTAATCTCTTATTAGTTGCTAACAAAAAGAACCTCTTGACTTTTTTTCGTTAGACAAACGGTTTTGGATTGAAAAAATAAGATATGTTTACATGGGGCGCCCATATCTCGAAACATACTAATTTACATAATTGGAAAAAAAATCTTAATAAAACTGTCCAACAACAGCAGGAGCAATAACACTAAAAACAAGAACACAGAACTTTAAAAATATGTTCAAAATGTTGTCCATTATTTTGAATGCACTGGTCCAATCTCTTCTGGGTGGAGTTGACAGCTGCCTCAATTTCCGCTCTTGGTATAATATTTATGGCGTTTTGAATTCGGACTATCATGTCTTCTCGAGTATTAATAAATTATGAACTAATGCATTATCTCGCTAATTAAGTAATTATTAATGATAAAAATAATAGGTAATAATTTTATTATTGTGAGATGTAATATTTAAAAATAATTTTGAACCTTATAATTATATCATTGTAAACCTATTTTATTTTTTCAATCCAAAACCGTTTGTCTAACGAAAAAAAGTCAAGAGGTTTTTTTTGTTAGCAACTAATAAGAGATTACAAAACTGATTTTTATTTTGATAAAAAACAGTGGCGTGCCATTTTTTGATGTAATAAAATTATATTTTGGTCAATATCAACGGTTCAAAAAAATGTAGATAATAAATTATTTTTATTAAATTATAAAGAAATTTATCCTCTTCTAAAATATATAAAAATTAATATACCATTACATTTGTTTTCTTCAAAAAAACTCAAAAATTTGCTACCATTTCAGTTAACGCCATCTAGCGGCGACAGCAAAAGTCAAAAATTCAAAACCAAATAAGCGTTTTGTAGTGCAAATTATGCTCTTTCATATGAGTCTAAGTTTGCTAAAATCGGTCAAAAGAAACGGGAGAAATCTTGGTTTGTTTAAAAAACAATTGAACTTCCCCCACCGCTTTATTTTGATAGATAGAACAAAACGTTTTAGACAAAAAATGTTGGGAAATGGTCAGTAAATATGAAAATGATATCATCGATATACTTTCATTAGACAAAATTCTATAAAAATCCCATTTTTCTACTTGGTGTTGGTTGTTACGCCCTCTAGCGGACGTTTGACAAACTCGAAAATAATTTCCAGCAATTTCTCTTGGCGACTTTTATCATGATTTTTTTCTCAAATCTATACGACCAATATCTTATGAGATATGGCCGCTCGCTACCCTTAACTGATCACCCTGTACATTAATAGATATTTCACAAAAATATTTTGTTGCAATAAAAAGTTGTAGTTGAAGAGCACATTGTTATGTTTAGGAAGGATCTTAAATAAAATAATTATAGTTTTTGTAAGACTTTTATTTTCTAGCTATAATATACAGCAAACTAACATCATTTAGCCCTCATAATTTTATAAACTATGTACAAAAACTATTTTAACATTTGTCCGGGACACCAATGTTTGCTTCTTTAGCACAGTGTAAATTAAAACATCATTCAATAGGAGCATAGTTAAATAACTATTTTTCAAATATGTACCTTTATAAAAAGTAATTTCACATTTCATCTGGTTGTTTAAAGCCACAAAATAAAGACTACAATAAATAGGATTGCAATGGCATATAACCCATCACAATAATATTTAAAGTTTTGACTGAAATAATAAATTGTTAAGAGAATACACAGTGTAACTAACGCTTAACATATTCTCATATACCAAATAAGTATTTTATGAGGTTTATCTGTGCTTAGATTTCTTCTTCTTTTTCTTATTTTTCTTATGCTTCTTTCGCTTGCGTTCCCTTTCTGACTCACTGGAATCGCTGCTGGATTCACTTTCACTACTACTGCTTTCTTTCTTCTTCTTCTTTCTTTGCTTTTTACGTTTCCTTTTCTTCCTTTCTTCCTCTGAACTAGAGCTCGAGGAATCAGAACTACTGCTATCGTCCTCAGATTCATCGCTCCTTTTCGCATCTTTTCCCTTTTTGCTTTCTTTTTCATTGTCACTTCCTGCTTCATCTTCATGCAACTCTAAGTCATAATCAGGCTCAAAGCTAGCCTCATCCAGTGTGGGTTTACGTTTTTCAGTGGCTGATTTAGGTTTAGGCTCTTCGATTTCCTCTTTTTTAAAATCTTCTTCGTGTTTCTTTGGCTTCTCTTTTTCTTTTTTGGTCTTTTTATCTTTCTTTTTCTTTTTGCGGTCCTCGCTTTCACTGCGTGACTTGGATCTTTTACGTTTGTCTTTTCGTTCTTCGTGTTTGTCTTTATCGTCTTTTTTACTTCGCCTACCTTTATCACTACTTCGATCTGTCCTTCCTCTATGCCTTTCTCGTTCCCTACTATGATCGCGCCTTCTTGAGGACCCTGAAAGTCTCCTATCCTGTCGACGATGGCCTTCAATTTCAATACGTCTATCTCTTCGACTAAAGGGAGACAAACTTCTACTTTCAACGTTGTCAACCAAAACGATTCTTGGATCCGGATCGTCAACTTTCTTTCCCAACCTCTCTTTAACAGATAATCGTGGTTTTTCTGTTGTTAAATCTATCTTTTTAGGTGGTTCCTCTATCTCTTTTTTATCGTCGGCATATAACTTAGCCCTTTCACCACTGATCTTTTTTATTTCTATCGGTCTTATTGAGTTGATCGCACGAGCGAAAATTACATTTTCAGCTCGCTTTAAAACTTCGCTAGATACTTTAGATTTAGAGTCATTTAGGTCCTTAGAATCATTAGGGCTGCTTTGCAGCTGACCGTCTTCATCAACTTCCCATTTGGATTTTTCCGGTAAGGGGGCAAGAATGTCAGTATCATCTAGTTTAATATCTAAGTCTGAATGAAGCTCTAAAATACCAGAGTCTTCTTCCTCAGTTTCTTTTTTAGCTACTAACGTTTCCGGTTCATCTGCAACTTCACCTTCTTCCATTTCTTTTTCTTGTAGAGGGGCTGGTAAGTTACCAAATATTTGTTCTTGCTCTGGTTCGTCAGTTTTAATTTCTACTTTATTAAAGTCCTCACGAACCTCAGTCGCAGCATCTTTTTCAGGTATAACTTCGTCATATAGTTCAATTTCTTCTTTTCAAGACGTTCCTGTTCTACCTTTAATCGCTCCTCTTCTTCAAGAAGTCTTCTTGCTTCTTCTATTGCCTTTTTCTTGGCATCCTCTTTTTTAGCTAAGTCTTCTCTCTTTCTCTTTTCATCTTCAATGAATCTTAATCGTCGTTCTTCCTTCTTGCGCTCCTCAGCAAGTCTTTTAAGTTCGCGTTGTTTTTCTTCCTCTTCTTCGCGCTTTTTACGTTCCTTTTCTTCAACAATTTTTTTGGATTCTTCAACTTCCCTTGCCTTCTTTCTTTCTTCAATTTTCTTACGCACTGCGTCAGGGTCCTCGTCGCTTTCTCCATTAGTTTTGGGAATAACTTGTTTAAATTCCTCTTTTTTGTCTTTCTTGTCTCTGCTCTTGTGGTGTTTATCCTTTTTATCCCTCTTTCTTTTCCTGTCGTCCTTCTTTTCTTTGTGTTTCTTTTTATCTTTACTTCTTTTCTTATCGTCGTCGGAATGGTCTCTATGCCTGTCTTTATCCCTTCTCTTTTCGTCTCTAGAATCTGTAGATATACGTCTTTTTCTAGGTCTATCAGGAGTTCCATCCCTGGATTTTGGACTTGGATTTCTCCATTTTTCAGGAGATCTAGATCTAGTTCGAGATCTTTTTTCTTCTTTTCTTTTTGACCTCTCCCTTCTATCTCTGTCCTCTGGTTTGGGACTGTAATTTTTTTCTTTCTCTTTTTCTTTACGCTCAGGAGTTTTCCTGCTTTTATCAAAGTTGACTGGGGGTAATTCTGGTTCCAATCCTGGTACAGGAGGTTGTGCAATTCCTGGTGGCCCAATATCGTCGTCGTATTTTCTTTGGGACGGAACATTTTGGATGTGAGGCGGTGGGTACCTAAACAAAAAAAAAACAACATATTAGATTTAGTTTTAGAAATCTTTTGAATTTTTTAGTACAAATAATACATTTAAAACATGGTATTACATTTAACCAGTAGTCTTCTTGGTTTCTTTGAGTTGATTTAGCCTTGGAGTTTTTCTTGTCCATTATAAAGAAGACTATCGTAATTTATTGTATTGTGATAAAATATTCGATAATGATTCGATAATGAATATTGTATTGTGATAAAATATTCGATTATTTTAAAAGTGTAATAAAAAACTTTTAAAAATATATTTAAAGGCTAAGTAAGTGCTTTTTTAGCTAAAAGATTTTAGGTATACGTATGTTTTGGTTGGTTTAATGTACATATTCTACCTTGCTTCTTGTCATAATGTAAATTCTGGTTCTTTTTAAATAAATATTGAGCTTTTTTAATAGATTTTACTTTAATCTGATGTACCTAAGCTAGTATGACGTAAGTTAGGTATACTTAGCTCACGATAGTAGCTTGCAAGTTAAACTCTAGTCATGGATATTACCACTTAAAAAATTTACCACCGGACATATTGAAGATACTTGCACCGCATGATTCTCTTGCTCTCTACTACCCCAAATCACCCAGTTTAAGTAATTTCGTGGGTCGGACACCAGGTTACTGTTTTGTCATGAAAACATCGTCTTTCGTAGTATTTAAAAACATAATTGAATATCATATATACGTAATATCGATGAATCTATGTAACAAGAATGAAGCGAGAAGGAGGAGACACATGAAGAGCCGGTAAATCCGGATATTAAGCAGTATAAATGGAAAAAAGCGATGGGATTATTAATCAAAATAAGCGACTTCAAAATACTTTATCCTGGAGAAAAAAAAATGGTAAAAAAAGATTTGGGGAGTGCAATTTGCAATTTTAAATTCATGATAAGACTAAAAGTGTAAAAAAATGTTTAAACGTCATTTCGTTCTAATAGGTTCATATCCAAAATAGTTTTAAAGTTGAATATTTAACAAAATTAATAAATAAATACCTTCTGGGCAATGGGCAAACGGATGACGTCCAAACATAACCTATATCTGCGGACAAATAGTAAAAATCGAGCAATCCTTGTTAAGTTTACCACCCTTGGCCTGACCTACCTGGCAACCAGGTACTGCTCAAACAGAAAAGGTGCGAATAAATGTTTTTGTCAAAGCAATTGTCCGAGTTGAAAGTTAAGTTGGTTTAGAATAAAAACTAAAAGTACAATCACTATGAAGGGGGTTAATCTTGAACGAAAGGAACCGAAAGTTGTATTTCTAAAAATAAAAAGTGCTTAATTCGCGCTAAAATTTGGGTAGTGTTTTGATTATATTTGTTAAAAAAATAGCAAAAAGCCAATCACTTAACTTTGATAACATGAAAATAAAAGTTGCGCAGTACCTGGTGAACCCAGGTAGGTCAGGCAATCAGTTGATTAATTACTTATCTATCCTATCAAAACAACTAAGTGAATTTTCAAAAATCAAGACACATATAGCGATTTTTAGGTTCGTATAATGGATAAGAAAAACGAGCCTACAGGGGTCCACAGACCTTCGGTCTAAGGGAACAACTAGACGCAATATCTAAACAGCATAAACTGCACATTGTCAGTCTTTGTGGATAAATCAATATTTTTTTTACTAAATATTATTAGGATTCTTTAACTTAAGATTTTAGATAAGAATAAAATCAACAATAAAACGAAGTTATACTCATTTAAAACTTAAAAAAGGTTGTTCTTCTGCTATTAGATAGAAAATTTATCAGCGGTTTCAAAAAATAATTTTAAAAGACATTGGTAATAAAATTGAAGGTAAACATGAGTAACGAGAGTACGGGACACCATATTAAATCGCCTCTTATGACACCAAATTACGTTATGTAAGTTGTATTAACTTATTTTTTTATTAATAAATTAAGCTGTATGAAATGAATAATAAGAAATCATTTTGTAAAATAAAAATCATAAATTAACATCACTGTTTAATCGGTTAATAAATTCTGGAAAACTATAGAAAATATTTTTTTTACTAAAATAAATTCCTTAACTCTGGCAACACTGCTTTTAGTTCCATTAAGTTCTTAAAACCTTTTAACTTTGTCTGGTATATTTTACCAAATTACGTTTACAAAAGTAAAAATAAAAAAGGTACCGTAAGATGGGGTGAATTCGGACGACCGGGGCGAATTCGGACACTCCGTTCTACGCTGAATGTGGTGGGGATATTCATGTAGAGAAACGTTTTAACTTGCTAGTGACGACTGAGGAGCGTTCGGGAGAATATTGTCAGTACTGCCAGATATCAGGTCGGATGAATTGAAAGTTTATTTATCGGACTGTGGAGGATAAAATATTTAATAAAATTTGTGTTTACAGATATTCTGAAAAACTAACTTTTGTAGCTCGGGTACCTATAAGGTAAGGCTATAATATTTTTTGTTTGGTGGTGTGTTATTTATTTATGAGTTGTTTTTGCAAGAGCAAAAAAATTATGTACCTGGTTTTTTTATATAAATTTTTGATTGCGAATTTTACTTACAGGCGGGGCGAATTCGGACACGCAATGGTACGAAAATATAACCGCAAATTGGGAATTTCTTTTATGAATTACTCATCGGAAAGCCTTGAAAAGGCTCTAAATGATATCCGGACCAAAAAGAAGATACTATGTCAAGCTTCTGAGTATTATAAAATACCCAAGTCAACCCTCTCGGATAAATCTAGAAACACATGAAAAAAAAGGTGGCCAGACTGCTCTCTCGGAAACTGAAGAACAATTATTAGTTGTTGGTATACAGAAATTTGCTGAGTGGGTATTTCCTTTGACAAGAAGAGATATCAGATTACTTGTCCAACGTTATCTTGAAAGAAAAGGACTAAAGGTGGCATCATTTAAGCAAAACCTTCCTGGATATGAGTGGTTCAGCAACTTTATGAAACGGCACAAATCTTTAACAGAACGACTTGCTCAAAACATAAAACGTGTCAGGTCTCGTGTTGACCGCACCATAGTATCCCAATACTTTGACAATTTAAAAAATAGTCTTGCGGATGTACCACCTCTTAACATCGTAAATTACGATGAAACAAACATGTCAGATGACCCGGGACGCATAAAAGTTCTTTGCAAAAGGGGATCGAAGTATGTGGATCGAATAATAGACTCCAGCAAAAGTAGCACTTCAGTAATGTTCGCAATATCGGCAGCTGGAACTCTCCTACCCCCATATATTGTGTACAAATCTACCCACATCTACGACACGTGGATGGAAGGTGGCGTACATGGCGCTCATTACAATAGAACCAAAAGTGGTTGGTTCGATGGACCAACTTTTGAGGATTGGTTTGATAAAATAGCCATTCCATATCTCAAGAACCTAGAAGGAAAGAAAGTTTTAATCGGCGACAACCTTGCTAGCCATGTATCACTACACGTTTTAACAACTTGTGAAAAATATAACATTGAATTTGTATTGTTGCCACCAAACTCGACGCATCTCTTACAACCACTAGATGTGGCATTTTTGCGCCACTCAAAAAGCGTGGCGAAAAGTGCTCACCGAATGGAAAGAAAAGCACAAAGGTTGCCTTCCCAAGTCAGAATTCCCAAAAGTCTTTAAAAATATGATGAATGAGATAGGGATGGCCCAAGAAACTAATATAAAGTCAGGTTTTAAAGCGACGGGAATCTACCCATTAAATCCCCAAGTAATTTTGAAGAAAATTCCAGAATCCTCAGACCATAACTTGGACGATTCTTTAGTGTGGACGAAGTCCTTTGAGGAATTATTAAAAGAAAGGAGATTTGTAGAGACGCCGAATAAATCTAGAGGAAAAAAACATACAGTTGCTCCTGGAAAGTCATCAAAGCCAGTCACATTGAGAGATCACCCACATCCTCTCCACTTCCATCTAGCCAAAATGCCGGCCTTTCCCACGAAATTTTTATCAGTGAAAGTGGTCCTGAAAACCCCGAAATTGATGCTGAGAAGAGTGAGGAAATGCATACAGTAGACAAGAACTCGTTTATTATTGTAAAATTAACAAATCCCAGACAGACCGTATCTAAATTTTATGTGGGACATGTAGAAGAAGTCCTCGATAAAGAAATATTTGTTGTAAGTTTCTTGAGAAAACAAAGTTCTCAAAAAATCGGCGACTTTTTTTATATATCCACATATAAAAGATGAAAGTGTTGTAGAGCGTAAACAAATCGTAGAGGTTCTTAGTAAAATAAAAAAATTGAGAAGAGAGAGATTTCAATTTAGACCCTTGAGTAAGGTTGTTTTACAATGACTTTCATCTGAAAACCAATCTAAATGGACTTTGTTTTTTTTTATAGTGTAAGCATTGTTATCATAATTATGTGATGTGAAACTGCCTGTAAAAATAAAAATGCTTTTTACCAAAGAAAAAATATTTTAAGTTTATTTTTAGAGTGAAATTTTTATTTTTAAATTAAACGTTTCTAAACACTCGTAGTTTTTCTAATAAAAAAGGTACCATCTACCCCCAATCCTTGAAAATGCATCCCAGTTTTTACATATTATTTTTTTTTTTAATAATTCTGTCCGAATTCACTCTCTACTACGGTCTCAACTCGGATTATATAAAAAATATATGGATATTCGAATTCACCCCACCTAGCGGGGCGAATTCGGACAGTATATATAGAAAAAAATAAAATGGTAGCGCCCACATTCTGAAACATTTTTTACCAGTTATCAATAGTCAACATATCAATGATTATATATTTATTTTTTTGTTTTAAAGTAATACAAGATACAACCTTTATTTACAAAAAACCTCAAAAATCGTCCGAATTCGCCCCATCTTACGGTACCTAATAAACGTTACCATAAAAAAAATTAGATAACCAAAATTTAAAGAAGGTACCTTCTAAGAGGTAATAAGATAATTACAGATAAACTATAAAAAGTAAAAGTGACACTCCGTGTTTCTTCATTCGGAGCTGCTGAGGAAAGAGCTAAATTTGGGACAGAAGCCCTGCAAATACCTATAAAAGAGCGCCAGGACTAGGATTCTGTAAAAATTAAAGGAAAGAGAAAGTCAAACTAGGCATCACATGTTCCTGTTGCCCTTAAAGGTAGCTGATAGATTTGTCACTATTTTGAAAGAGATAGAGAAAAGGAATGTCAAAAAATTGCTTACAGAATCGGTCCCTAGGTTCCCTAGAGCTCGTCGATGGGTAAAAAGGGCAGCTTTCTTATAAAAATGGGAACACTAATGAAGCTGTGAATGGCTGGAATAAAAAATAGCTAAGAGTGAGAAAAGGCGCCATTTTCCAGTTATAAGGATGGTATTCTGAACATGTTCTGGCGATACGTACAGAGTATACAGATCAGAAGGGAAGATCTAAATTTGGTATAACATTTAGATGGTGAAGGTTTTGATTGAAGCAGATTTTATAAGTACATATAAGCTATCAAGTTTATAGTAAAAATAAATATTAAAAATAAGTAGTGGTGAATATAAATCCAATTTAGTATTTAATTTAGTTAAGCGGAAACACTGTTAATCGTTGTAAGTTATGTGCATACGTTAACAAAAACGTTAAAAACGCTTAAGTTGTTTGTGTTACTTTAAGACAGGGGTCTCCAAACTACGGCCCGAGGGCCACATCCGGCCCGCGGACAGATTTTGTCCGGCCCGCGGAGAGCTAGCATACTTGAAACTCCTTTTAGAGAACAAATAATTTTTATAGCAAATTAAATTTAGTTTACTGAAGTATTCTAATTTTATGTTGAATAATTATTAATATGACATCTACATTGATATGGTCATGGGCTAACTCCGCTAACTCATAACATTCTTGTAGGCTTTTGTTATTGTTTTTGTGATAAGTTGGATAAAGAAACACAGGATTGTAATGAGTAAAGACATGTATAATATGCAGAAAATTTAACTTCAGTATATAATAACTAACAAATTATTGAAATGAATCCAACTAACATTTTATACATTTTAAATAATCACATAACTTATAACAAACATAATGACATATGAAATACTAATGAGATTTATGTAATTGAGATTTTCCACTGACAATAGTTTGTAGTTGTGGACTAATTTTACTTGTACCAATTATTAAAAGAGATTTAAGATGCTCATCAGTTAATTTCGATTTGTAAACATTTTTTGTGTACTTCATTTTGGAGAAGGTTTTCTCGCACAAATAAGTAGTATCAAAAACAGAAAACAGCCACGAGCAAATTTATGCAAATATATATATATATATATATATATATATATATATATATATATATATATATATATATATATATATATATATATATATATATATATATATATATATATATATGACATATCCAAACATTTTCCGCACAAAGACTGTTGATGAATGATACAATGTAAGACTAATGGTTTTGAACCACCGTCATTTTCTACAGCCTTTGACACAAGAGCGACCACTCCTTTATCTTTCCCACTCATGTTTTTGCCTCCATCAGTTGTAATACATTTCAAGTTTTTCCATCGAAGGTTCTTTTGATTAATGGCCATTTCAACTCCTTTAAAAATATCTGTACCAGTAGTTGTGCCATGAATACTATACATATCAAGAAGTTCTTCGTGCACTTCATAGCTTTTATCTACTCCTCGAATATAAATCAACACCTGAGCAGTATCTGACACATCCGTTGACTGATCCAAGGCCAAAGAAAACCACTAAAATGTCCATTTTTGTCGAACAGTTGAGAGGATATATTTTCAGCGATGTTTTCTACCCTTCGAGCCACAGTGTTTGCTGACATACTGACAGTTTTTAATAAATTTACCTTTTCAGGGCACATTTCTTCGGCTACTGCAATTATGCATTCTTTGATCATTTCTCCATCGGTGCATGGTTTTCCACGTTTTGCAATTTCAAGAGCCACACGAAAGCTGGCACGAGTTGTGTATTGTTGAGTATTTTAAAATCGGTGGTCACAAATTCAGGCACAATAATCCTTTTTAGAGATAAATCAATTACTTTAAAAGACAACCATTTTAGGTCCATGGAGACAGAGGAAAAAAGTCCAACTCAACTAAAAAAAGATATTTTTACATAAATAAGTCAACATTTTAGACTTTTAGGATTTTTTTATTAACTGAAATACTTTGTCTCTCTTAAGTTTTTTTTGAGCTTTGAAATAGAAACAAAAAATGGTCGCAGCGAGCTAAATCTAGACAATAAGGCGGCTGGACGATCTCTAAACACATTCAGTAATGGCAGCTTTTTAAACTTTTAACTTGGGCCCTGGTCCATTCTCGAAATGCAACAGGACATCATTTGTCAGTGTGGTTCATCTTTTTCCTTTGATGTTCTCCTAGATGATGCATAAAACTTTTCTGTTGCCGTGATCAAGATAATCAATTAATGAAATTCCTAGGATTTCTTTTACTTGCAGAAGGTGGGACTTTAAACATCTTGGGAGGTTTGGATTCTAGTATTGATTCAGAATTAAATTGATGAACCAGACTTTCATTTTCAGTGACAAGTCGATTGATATATTGATTTAATCCTGTTCATCTCCACAGAGCGTCAAAAACTGTTTACGTCTCTACTCTGACACGTATTTGAAAAGGTGAAATGATTCTCGGGCACGTTATTCGTGTCGAATTCTAAAAACTGTGACTTCTGAAACTTCTGATAATTCATTCAATTGTCGTCTCTTTATTCTTGCATCTTTTAAGACCCAGCATTTGTTTTTTTTAATCCAGTGATTCTCGACCATGTATAACCAATTTGAGCATTCGTTATCAAGGCATATATCATTAAAACACATAATAATAAAAATTCAATTTTAAAATTGTCTGGGATGTCAGTACGTTAAAATAAGACGTTTGTACATTATGTAATAAAGATGAGAAACTGCTATACAATTTATGATCTTCCTGTACTGGAAAGTAAAAACCTTCTGGTAAGAGTTACAACAAATTCATTGGCTGTATTGTGTTGATAACACAAATATCTTCTACTTGTTATATTAAATCAATTAAACATAAAATAAAAGAATTTTTCAAATTTCCTATAACAATAATGTAATTATACAATGTGTAAAAAGTATGATGCTCAGTCTAAACGATATGAAAATTATAAATTTTGGTAGCAATTATTTCTGAAACGCTTAACAATTGGCAATTTTCATCTTAATCGCACATCGGTAGATTCATTGGCTAATGAAAAAATCTAAGTGTTAAATGTGTCAATCTACAAATTTTAAAAAATATTAATAGTAATTATAATGTTTCTTTCGGTTAAACATTTAAAAAATAATTGGCAACAGCGCTGCAGTTCGCCAAGTCAGTAGTCACTTTGTGTTATGCCTAGTCGCTGCGGTATTTTTGTCTGTTTTTTATTTCGTGCCTTGAAGTTTAAAATAATGTTGTCAAACCGGGAATATGCCGATATGTTAATAATTAACTGCAAGGTAAACCATAAGGCTCACCATCGAAAGCATTGACAAGTGAACTACTAAAACTAAATAGGAATCAGATCAGAATAGTGACAGGATTAATAACCGGACACTGCACCCTAAGAAAACATATGCACACTATGGGCATCTATAGAGAAGAACCCATTTGCAGACTATGTGACGAAGAGGAAGAGACAGCCTCTCACATCATATATGAGTGCCCTGCACTTACATACTGGAGAACAAATCAAAACCTCATGGTGGACACTAACCACCAGGAGGCTGGAGACTAGAAAAGAACAGTAAAAGGGCTACTACACCTGTCTAAGGTGTCAAACCTTTTTAACTGAAACAAATACACAAGAGATACAACAAGCCCTGTAGGCTGCAGTGTCGAGGCGGACAAAACCTCAACTTGTGTATTTAGTCTATCAATCAATCAATCAATTAATCAATCATAAGGCTAATCTAGCAGCTCAAATTTCCGTAAAAGATTTCCACAACGGTACCAAAGAGTTTTCGAAACGGGATGTGTGCAATCGAGAAATCCTGGGAGGTACATATGTAACTGTGGAACCAGAGAAAAGAATTTTGGAAATCGCGAAACAAAATCCTGGAACTAATGCGAGGTAATTATGCCGCGAAGTAAACGTATCACATACCACAATTCACAGCTGTTTTTTATAATTAGACATTCATTCTATTCTTTAAGCAAAATAAAAAAGTGCTGTTTTAAAACATAATAATTTGTGTTCTTAAAATGGATATTAAGTTTAATTTTGTGTGTGGTAGGTATAATTATTTTTTAATTACAAATAAAATGTAAATAAACATGTCTTTCAAAAAAAGTGTAAATATGTAAAATCTCGCAAAAAAACGTTTAACGTTCGACTCGATGAGTGATGAAGTGGGCGCGCTGTTGCCATTTTTTTAACTTCGAAAGGCCATATTTCGAAAACAAATAATTTTTGACCCATGTGCTTTTTTGGCTTGTTTTGAGCTTCACTATCGCCCATTAAAATGGTGAGCATCATAGCTTTTACACCATGTATAAATTTTTAGAAATGCAATAAATTTTGTGTAGCGAGGGGAGGGCGGGGGGAGTTGAAAAAACCTAAAACGTTTAGTTAATGTACGTTTATACTTAAATTACGATAGTCTTCTTCGGGAAACCTCCTCTTGAATTCTTCTGATACAATTTTTCTGGAGTACCTACTACACAGCTATCTTTAAATGATCGCAGCGATCAAGGATGAAATAAGACAGATTTTTGGGAAAAAAATTCATTTATTGACAGCCGTTTATTAATACATTGTCAGGTACAAATATCGGTAAAAAATCCTGAATCTTGAAGATCTTGAAGTCGAAATTTATACCAACATAGCTAACATAAAAATACAACGTAAAAATAAAATATAAAATATCACGATCTTTAGGAATGATACAACATTTGCATATAAATATCTACGCATTTTTAATAACAACTTTCCTCTAAATGGAATCTACCATTCTCTGAAATGACTAGCCATTTCTTTTTTTGCCGGCAAACTGTGTAGCAAATTAAACAATCCTACGATTATTAGGTTATTCTGGCCAATGTAGTTTACTAAATTACACTGTTTGCCTGATCTGGTCACTCACTGTATCGACTACGCTGTTTATCCTATTCAGTTATCCTTGTACCTCTCCTTGCTTATACTTAATAGCCAAGCATAGTTTATCTTTTAAAATTTTAAGGTATGTTGGCCAATAACTAAGTCGTTTTCAATTTAGGCCATTTTATTATATTTATAATAAGTCCATCTACAATGAATTAAAAAAAAAATCAAATGGCAAGTACCAAAAAAGCTTTTAAACTTGTCACTTTTATTAAATTTTACCCATTTTACACGTTCTTTGATCTTTTATTTTTTAAAATTATATAATGCGCTTTGTGCACCATTTTTTTTTATCTTTAATATTACACTTAATAGGCTTATAAACTAGGATTTATTTACCTTAAAACTGTTAGACAATGTTATGGTTTTAATAACACTAAACCCTTGGACTTCCAATATATTTACTTGTTAATTGATACACAACGTTTCAGTTACTGATGTATCTCCATCCGTTTTCAAGTGATGACTAAAACTAAACCTAAAAGCTAGGATTTATATACTATCCGTTTTTTACCGAACTTAATCAATTTTTCACGGTTCAGCAATGGCTACCAGATGTTCTGAATATCGATACTAGGCTTGCTAAATTCATTTTGGTTGTTTTCAATGATAATAGCTTCTTTAAATTATCTTCTCTTCCAGTGGGATTCTTTATGAATAATTTTTGCTTCCAACCATTCTATGCGGTGTTGTATTGACAAAGCGTGTTCGTCAATCCTTGACTTTGACGTTTCACTTCGTTCCGTATGTTTTTTTGTGTTCTTTAACTCCAATTTTGAGTGGTCTTTTCGTTTTCCCGATGTATACCTCACCACATTCACAGGGAATTTGGTAGATACAGTCATTATTTGAAACACTGTTGTCCGGTATAGTCTTAGTAAGAATACTTCTTAGAGTGGTTTGGATGTTATTGCCATTTTAATATTATACTTATTTGAGATTCTGCGGATCTTTTCCGAAGTCTCTCTCTGTATCCGTTCTGCTTAAGATCCCTAGTTATACAGTATTGCCCGAAATAAACAGTACTGAACTTGTAATCGTATTATATATTTAAAAAATACATATTATTGACACTTTATTATATGTTCTAAATGTGCACCTCCTCGTTCAAGACAGACTTCATAACGATGTTCTAAGTTTCTGGTCATGTCATTGAATAAGGGTTGTCTCAGAGCTGCGAAGAAGACTCTAACGGCATCCTTTAATTCATCGATGGTTTGTGGTGCCCGTTTGAAAACTGCATTTTAGCCATGCCCCAAATGTATGCGTCTGGAGGTGTGAGGTCTGGAGAATGTGAAGGATAAGGGAAGTCAGTAAATCGTGAAATGAATTTGCTTGGAAAATGTTCTTGAAGAAATTGACGAATTGCGGCAGCAGTATGGCAAGTTGCCCCGTCCTGCTGAAAAAATTGGTTTCGAAATGCCAAGTTACGTGCACGACAGAATTGACGTAGATCAGGGATAAATCGCGTTAAAATGTGTCTGTACCTCTGTTGATTAAGTGTGACTTGCCTACCATTCTCTTCGATGAAGTACGGACCAATGATTCCGTGTCTGGACACAGCACACCAGACACTCACTTTTGCACTATGTAAAGGAACCTCTTGAACCTCATCGGGTCTGGCAAAGCCCAGAAATCGATTTGTGCGACGATTCACATAGCCTGACAAGTGAAAGTGTGCTTCGTCTGCTGAAAACCAAACATTTTTCAAAAATTCAGGATTTTCATACTGTAACGCGAGAATTCTGGCGCAATATTCCACTCTACTGCGATAATCCCGAGGATGTAGTTGTTGATGTACCTGAATCACATACGAAAATGCACCCAGCTCCTTTAGGATTTTTTGAAAGGAAGTTCTTTTTAAATCAAGTTGTAACGCTGTCCTTGCCTGGCTGGCTTTCGGATTTTGTAAGATTTGCTCAAAAACACGTTTATGGTTATTGTTGTTTTTAACTGTCCTGGGACGCCCGAGTTTTCTTTTTCGTTGGCACAATACACTACCCGTATTTCTGAACTTTTCAATAACCTTCAAAATTACAGCATTACTTGGAGAACGTTTATTAAACCGTTGTGTGAATTGATCAGACACGTATAGCAAACTTGCACCATTATGTCGGCCCATTCCGTATGAGCGAAAATAATGCTCTACCAGAAACACTTTCTCCTCTGTACTTAACACCATTTTTAACAATTAGGCCCTACTAATTACTTGTTTGAGGTTTACTTGACAGGTCTATACTAGCTAACTTGAGTGTGACAGCGCACGCATAAAAACACCGCCAACTTAGTTTCAGTACTGTTTATTTCGGGCAATACTGTATTACTTATTTCCTCTTGCAGGGATTCCTTACTGTTACATATAGAGTAAGTATTATCCCCTGTTTCACTTCGTTAGAGTGATTTAAATTTTGGTATCAATATTGTCCAGTGTGGGTAGGTTTTCTGTATACCGAGGTTTGTATATGTCCATTATTTCGTTTGACTAGAACGTCTGGAGGAACATCTCTTACCGAAAGGTTGTGTATCAATTAACAAATAAAGACAATGAAAGTCCAAAATTTTAGTGTTATTGTAGAATTTATTTGTTTTGGTGCATTGAGCGCATCATGAATTTTTTTAAATAAAAATTTGACTGCTACCACACAAACGCTAATTTCGTAAATACTGTCATTAAATTGGTACAACATAACCTAGAAAGGTAAACAATTTATAAATAAAAAGTCTTTGTTTTTAAAATTATATTAGGTGTAGGTAGACAAACAAAAGTTGTAACTCTCTGATGTAACAGTTGGATGTTTCTTACTTTTAATTTATGAAAGAGTTAATGTAAGCAGTTAGTAAATAAAAAGAACGGCAAGGTTTATATTTGCTTTTCTAAATAAAGAAAAATAGCATCCGTGCTTAAGAAATGTCAGTTTTAATGGGAACATGGATTTATAAAAAATATTTAAATCTTTTTTAACTATGAAACATCTTTACATTTTTATTTTGATTTACTTAAGACTATTCTTTTAAACTGAATCTGTACTCCCGACCCTGAATATTGTCCCGCGTCGATTCTCACGCAAATTCTCAATTCCATTTGTTAAAAATATAAATCTATTCAATATTTTTTTTGCAAAAATTTGAGGACATCAACGCCAGCCTAATAATAAAGTCAATTTAAACTTGTTTTTACTATAATTTAGTCTTTAATACGATTATTGAAAAACCTAAAATCTGCAGTACTATTAATTACAAGAACTGACTAAAATAGGCAAACAGGTAATAAAGTTAACTTAGTGGGTATATTGTTATGGAAAAATGTTGTAGTCATTACAGGGACTACCTAAAAGTGGCAGTCAAACGTTATATGCAATTTGCCAGCAAAACGTGGAATGACTAGGCAGTGCAGGTAATAGCAGATTTACCCTCTTTGCCTACATATTGAGAGAACAATATAGAAAAAAAATCACAGTATAATAGTATATTTATGGAACGTGCTTAGTCAAAATATCACAGTCGGTTACAATTGTCACATATGTATATTTAATAAATAAAGTAATAAAAAATACCGTTTCTATCACAAATGAGCCATAAAAACTAATTTTTATTAAAATGCAATTTTAATGTCTTTTTCCTAAATAAGAAAACATATTTATGGCTCATATATGAAACTCTATATTTACAAATAACTAATTTGTATTAAAAAAAACCTTTAAAATATGACAAAACTTAAATATTATTCCACAAAGTTCAAAGTAACTTTATTTTCGTAGAATTCATGTTTTTTCCTTAAGCCAGTAAACTAGAAATGACTGATATTTATTATTTATTAACACACCGTCTGCTAGGCATGCTTTTCTTGAAAATAACAGAATATACAAAAAATATATATCATACAATACATTTTATAACTTTCATAAAAACTTTTCTTTCCTAGAGCAATAACAATGTGTTAGAAAAACAATAATCAGCTTTTTTTACTTTACAGGCCTGTCAGGGCTGTACCTTTCTTAAAATCATTACATCATATATCATTCTACCAAAATCATAAGTAAAAACAACCCTACAAAAATATTTTAAAATTAGGAATAAATGCCTATTAAATTTTAACATTATATGGCTACATTCAAAGACGTCCTAGAATACAGACTCATTCGTCTATCTATAAAGCCCGCTTTACACTGCATGTTTTACTTAATTTATCGGTCAATAGATTGTTAAAATTTATTTATTTAATTATTTATATACTCCAATTGATTGCTAAGATGCATCCTATCTGAACACAGAATATAACGGTGTGTTTAATGAAACCTTTAAGTATCATTTTGATGGCCGATCTCGGCACAAACCCTCAGGTATAGGTCGTTACAAATATTCAGAACTAACCAGAAGTTACCCGCTTTTAAACGTTTCATTTAAAATTAAATGCAATAGTATAAATACACCCTTAAACTTCCAAATCCAAATTCTAAAAATCGCAAAAACGTATGAATAAATATCGTTTTGCTCTTTATCTATACAGGGTGTTACTTAATGGTATGTCTAATTTGAAGGAGGCATTCCTGGATCGATTTTAAGTCGAAAAGTTCATATAAACGTGGGCCCTAAAATGCTTAGTTATTAAGATACAGGGTGTTAAAGTTTTATTTTATTTTCACTTTAATACATTTTTCAAAGACGGTTTGAGATATTGAACTGAATTTTGGCACAGGATATTATGGCATAAAAACACACTTTGCAGATGTTCATTTAATTTTTTTTGCAACCAGTGGCGTAGCTATGACGAATTTTCAAAACAATTTTACAAAAAAATACTACGCCATTGACTTGGGAAAAAATTATGGTTTTATAATAATTATCAATCAATTAGGTATAAACAAAAAAACCCTCTTTCATTTTTGCCGTAAAACTTACCGTTTGGGAGAAATCGTTAATTAAAAAAATGTCTTATGTACCCAAATTGCATCTTGAAAAATTATTATTGAAATAAATCAAGTTAGCTTTGCTCGTTGCCAGCGATTGTTGTTGTAAACATTATGACACTGACGTTAATTATCATTCTTGATTGTGTTAAACTTTTATTTTCAATTTTAAATACATTTTTCAAATATTTATTTTTAAGCTATTTTCTTACAAACTAGTGAACAAAAAGCAATAACAATTAAATACAATACATACATAATTTACAAAAAATGTTGGAAATGACCACCTCTCGCCTCTATGCAGGCTTCTGCTCTTCTTCTCATTGAATTACGAACCCTTTCAAAAATTCCATGCGTGTTTCGGATAGTTTCACATCCGTCAATAATTCTATTTTGAGTTCTTCTAATGTCACAATTGGTGTGATAAACTAATGTTTTTAGGTGTCCCCACAAATAAAAATCTAGGCTGTTCAGGTCAGGCGATCTAGGTGGCCAAAATTGTGGTCCTCCACGGCCTATCCAATGATTTTGGTAGGCTCTATTTAAATCTCACGAGCCAATATGCTAAAGTGGGCGGGAGCGCCATCATCATAAACCAGTTGTTGCCGTAACTGAAGAGGAACATTTTCAAGAAGCAAAAAGGGAAATCATTTTGGAGAAAATTACAATAATCCTGTCCGTTAAGGCGTCCTGGTAAAAAAAAATGGTCCAATAAAATGGTCGGATAAAGATACCGATCCAAACGTTCAGTGAAAATTGTTCCTGAAAATGTGTCTCTGTAATCCATGAGGGTTTTCCTGGGCCCAGTAATGATTGTTATGGAAATTGGTTATTGCATTTCTTGAAAAATTTGCTTCGTCCGTAACAATATTTTGGCATCAAAATGAGGATTTTCTGTTACTTTTTGGAGATACCATCTACAAAATTGCGTACGTGGTTCATAATCTCTAGGAAGCAATGCCTGAACCCTTTGTATGTGAAAAGGATATAACAAAGAATCTCTTAAAATCTCCCATACCGTCTTGTAGCAGATGTTTAATGCCATACCTATTTTTCGGTACTTGTGGTTGGATCCTCTTCACTGCATGCAGGACAGCCTCCTCCAATGCCGGTGTTCTAACTGTACGGGCCTTCCCTCGGAAATATTAGCTTTAAAACTGCCAGATTCAGCCAGACGACCATGAATGTTTATAAATGTTCGTCTATCTGGAGAGCGCGATTAGGATACCTTTCTTGATACAAACGCCGCCTCCACAGCATTACCATTAGCTAGACCATAAAGGAAATGCATTTGTCATTTGCAAATTAGAAAATTACCATCTTTTTTAACTAGCAAAATGCACGTTTTAAGATCGAAGGAGAAATAAATACAAACTGTCAAGAATAATAATTAACGTCAGTGTCATAATGTGTTCAACAACAAAACAACAATCGCTGGCAACGAGCAAAGCTAACTTGATTTATTTCAATAATTTTTTCAAGATGCGATTTGGGTACATAAGACATTTTTTAATTAACGATTTCTCCCAAAGGTAAGTTTACGGCAAAAAATGAAAGAGGGATTTTTTGTTTATAATTGATTGATAATTATTATAAACCATAATTTTTTCCCAGTCAATGGCGTAGTATTTTTTTGTAAAATTGTTTTGAAAATTCGCTACTACGCCACTGGTTGCAAAAAAAAATTAAATGAACATCTGAAAAGTGTGTTTTTATGCCATAATATCCTGTGCCAAAATTCAGTTCAATATCTCAAACCGTCTTTGAAAAATGTATTAAAAAGTGAAAATAAAATAAAACTTTAACATCCTTATCTTAATAACTAAGCATTTTAGGGCCCACGTTTATATGAACTTTTCGACTTAAAATCGATCCGGAATGCCTCCTTCAAATTATGACATACCATTGTAACACCCTGTATATTAAGAACACATTTTTTTTAAATTATTTAATTTGTAAGAAGTAAAGATTTTTGTAAAAATAGTTATAAGGGTTTTCAATAAGAACGATATAATTTTCAAAATTAAATAAAATAGAAATATTTCAGATATAACCACACTTTTATATTATCTTGAAGTACAATCCATAACATTTACGTTTTGAATAGCACGTCGTTTAAATGTCCACCTCGGCTTCGTGTACACGAGTGAATTCGAAGAATCTAATTTTCGAAGACTTTGTGCAATAAATCGGGCGTAATCTCACGAATGCAGCGTCCAATGTTTAATCTCAAAGCATCAAGAGTTTATGGCCTGTTTGCATAAACCTTAGAATAACCCACAAAAAGTAATCTAAAGGAGTCAAATCACAGCTTTTTGGTGAGTTGCATTTCTTGAAATTATCCCTTCACCAAACTTTTCTTGCAGTATGGCGACAGTTTCATGAGCACTGTGACATGTAGCGCCGTCTTGCTGGAACCACTATCTTCTTAATCAAGCGCATCCAAATTTGGCCATGAAAAATTTGTCAACATCTGTCGATATCGTTTACCATTCACTGTAATGGAATCTCCAACCTCATTTTGGAAAAAAATGACCCTACGATACCAACATGCCATAAACCACACCATAGAGTTACCTTTAGAGGATGCAAAGGCTTCTCGTGAATCTGTTGTGAATTGTTTTTACACCAGAAACGGCAATGGCAAGCACAAAGGGGCGATTATTTAGATCAAAGTACGAGAAAAGTGTTCACAAAAGAACGACCATTTTCGTAAAATTTTTGGACAATAACCAGACGTTCTTGAAGCGAGTATTTAGCCATAATAAATTGTTAGAGTTTACTGAAAATAAATGGCAACTAGTGATAGTTATAACTTTATTACCATGGTTGTTACTACATCATTACAAAATCATATCATATTTATTGAAAAACCCTTTAGTTTAAATTTTGTATTGATTAAGCGACCAAAATTTAATAACCCGGCGAATTAAGTTGTGTAGATGTTGACAGGGATCTCCTTGCGAATGGTCTAGTTTATATTCTAGTCAAATAGGGTTAATCTAAATAAAAGAGTCTGTATTCTTAGTAATCTTTGGTTTCTGCTTGATGGATAACAATGCCACAAACTTGTTTAACTTGTCTATTATACTTTAAGTTTGATGTATTTTGCGTTTAATTTTGTGCCATAAAAATTAAAAGGGAACACTTGCGAGCGAAGTTATGTTTTCCGTAGCACAGTAGGTGGAATAATATATAAAGATTTTAACAAACAGTTGCCCAGTATCATAAAATAAAAACCCACAGGTTTTGTGCGATAAATCAATATTACTACTATCACTGTAAAAGATATTTAAAATGAATAAAACGTTGGATATGGTAACATTACCATCATGGGATGTTTTCATAACACTTGAACCTTTATGTATTAAATAAATATCAATACAATTACTAATACTACAAATGTACAGTATTTTAATTTTCGTCAATACGTTAAATAAACTTGAAATCGTATGATTTTCCGACAGTCAGAAAATCATCATCATCAATAAATAATTTCATGACATTCAAAATCTTTACGAACCTACTCACGATCAAATTCCAGTACCTGTTCTGATAGCCGTGCTGCTGTCCTTGTTGTTCCTGCGATGGCGGTGGATAATAAGCATCTCTCTGTCCGCTCCATTGTGGCTGTGACTGCGCCGGCGGCACTCTGCCTCTTTGGCCCCTGTCAAAATCTCGGTCTCGATCGATAAAGAATCGCTCTCTACTATCGGCTCTACGAGCTCTCGGCTTATCTCGGAAATTGTCTCGGTCATAGTCGCGATCAAAGTCATTGCGGTCGTTACGCCGTCTGAAACAATGAAAAAGCGAGGTTAGGAAAGGGAATATTTTCTTGATTTGCGTTATAGACCACCACCAATGCCAGACTGTATTAATAATAATAGACATGATGACAATATCTAAAAATTACTAATATTTTGTATTAACTACAGGAAATGGTATTTATGGTTTTAAAAAGTATTTTTTAAAATTTTTAAAGTATATTAAATATAAATATTTATTTTTCATGAAATAAAACAACAAAATACAAAAGACCGTCATGATAAGTAGAACAACAATCAGAGCGAATTACGTCACCATAGTCAAATAGGTTTTACTATACCGGGTGGTGCGTCGCCGAGTGGAACCTAGTAAATCCCATGTAAATTTTAAGGGGGTTAATTATTGGCTCCCCTGTACATTTTACAGAAAAAATGTTAGATAACTTTTTGAAGAGACCAATCTGACAAACTCTCGTACCAAGTTTCAAAAAATTTTAATAAGCAAATCTTGAATTATTTAATTAAATGTAATTGCAAAATTACCAAATTTTCGGTTTAGGTAAAACCAAACAGACAGCAAACAATTTGTTAAAGGCTTTGTCAAATCTGACGTACAGCCGAATACAAGGAATGTTTTTTTGTTTCATCAATCTCACAACCATTACATTCAAAGTAAAAGACACGATAACATTATTTTTTTATCAAACCTTTTATTTAATGTAACAATTAAGTTAAACTAATAACAATTATTACTATCGATCATTAAAAAAATAATTTTATCATATTAGAATTTAATTAAAACAATCTGAGATATTTTCAATTTATTTTCCCATCAAGCCTCTCTGGTCCATTTCAACCATTAAACGTATTGTCAGTAAATTCGAGTCCAAAGCCATCGCAATAAATAATTGTAAATGTTTAACTCAGAAGATCGAAAATAGATCCAAGGAAAGAGAGAACTGAACTCTTAATATCCTACTAAGTGTGAAAAATAAAATGAAATAAAAGACAAAAACTTTTTCAAAAATAATAGAGAATTACATAAAAACATTAATTAATCAAATGTTCAAACCCATCAACAGCTAAACAATATCCCAACCGATCATAAAATTCATTTCTAACGTTGCTTAGTTGATATTGCGAAATCTTATTTTATTCTAACGAAATAGCGTTTTGTAGCTAGTTTAAATTCTTAAATTTTACACTTTTATAAATGACACTTTTTAAGGGACCCCACAGAAAGAAGTCATTCGGTGAATGATCAGGAAACCTGGCTGGCCAAAGTATCCGGTACCGTGGACCAATAATATTGCCGTTAAAAGCATTTTCCAGGTACTCTCTAACCAGACGGCACCTATACAAATGAACACTGTTGCCAAAGCTATAACGCTGGTAACAATAATTAGGCATTAATTCTCCTGAAAATAGGCCAAATTCGTTGTAATTATAATGACTTATATTTTTGACGCATAAGTGGACTTAAATCGACCTATAGCGTTACATTTGACCCCTTAAAAGATCCAGGTAACGTACGCCCATTACCCACCCAATCTAGTAGAATTGGTTTTGTTATGGTAACACAAAAAATTTACAAATTACATTAAAAAATAATAAAAAATGAATGCAACTGATTTTGGCGCTCCCTGTATAGTTTGACATAATTAATAAATACAATAATTTCTTCACATAATGAAAGTTTCCAGCATACCTCATAATTAACACGAAAATTAAAAATTATCTCAAAGTTAGGGGTGGGACTTGAACTTATTTAAGCTTAACTAACAATTTGTAACTTTGAAGGTTATTTAATGAGGTTGTCAACACGTTCTAGGGTAATGTTTCAAATATCAACCAGTCAACTTAACAGCAACTCGAATTGAATCTGCTGTACTCAAGAAATAATTATAATGAACTCGGTAAGAGAAATCTGTAAATATGTGATGAAATACCTTTAACATCAAATTGCATTCTTTTAAAAATTGCCAACAATAAAATGTATCTTATATTTTTTAATTAATTCTGTCCGTAATGAGATCAGTTTCATCCAGGGTTGAGAGGATTTAAATCATCTGACTGTTTTAATTTGAATCATAATGTTATTCAAAATGTAATATTAGAGGCAAAAAAATCTTAATTATAAGTAATTGATTATTTTCAAAAATTGTAACATTACTAACAAACTTCTTTAGTCTTAATATCCTTATAGAAGAAAAGTATACTAAAATATTAATATGAAAATACTTTATTAGAAAAAAACAACAGAAAAAAAACATTTCTTCTTAAAAGTACAAAAACAACTTTAAAAGAAAAACTAAAACTAAAAAAATTACTTGCTTTCTCAGTTGATTTCTGAGTTTGGAGTAGACCAAATGTTAAAAATATTCTTTTATCTGATGGCAAAGAAGCAGCAACACAAAATAACCGTCTAATTGTGGAAACAGGTAAGATACAGCCATATTTAGTAATTTTCTCCTGGTGAGGGTAAATTTTTATGAGGCATCAAAAAGAATATTAAAGGGAAAATTATATTTAATCTTGGGAATTCTTGCTTGGGGGGAAATTTGCAGACCCAATTTTTAAATTCAGAAAGGGAAAACCCTACTTGGCCCCATGGGTTTCATTTTTAAGTGTGAGTTTTTGTGAAGCAAATGGGGAATTGTGTTAAAATCGGAGCATCACTCTTACAACACAAGAAACAATACAAGGATCGAAATTCCATCATTTTTTAAAAACTCTTTTACAGCTGTCTTACCCTTTATAATAAGCTTCCTCAAAATTTAAGGCCTAGCATGGGGGTAAATTCAAGAATGCAGTTGGGCAGTTTCTAATTTATAAAGCATTTTATTCAGTTGCAGAGTTTATGCAATACTAAGCGTTTTTGTTAATGCTTTTGTTCTGGTTTATTTATATCTCATATTTTTTATATGTGAATATTTTTATTTTTATTTTATACTAAATATGGTTTGTTTTATAGCGTAGGTGCAATTTTTATTTTTCTGTATGGTATTTGTCTTTATATTTTTAATGTTTTTTTTTACATATTTTATCTGTTTGTACATTTTTATTGTTTGTCAATGTTTTTGTGTATATGACGGTATTTATATGATATGGTATGGATTTTTGTTTTATTGCATATTTTTTTTAATTTTTTTTTTTTTTTGTAGTGACGACCCTTTATACTTAATGTATATTTTATGGCAATAAATTCTATCTATCTATCTATCTATCTAACTATTTGGTAAATATGGGTATGATTTGGTGGAATTTCCACCAATCTGAGGAGTTTTAAATTTTTAGAATTTCATTCTCAAACATGAAAGTCCAGTAAATAAAGGGACAAAGCTGTAAATAAATCTTACAGTTTTCCTTGTGGCGCAATTCTTAGGTCTTCGGGGATGCCTTTAAGCGAAAAAAATTTTATCAACATTAACAGGTGGGAAAGGGCTGAAAATGGCCCCGAGGCCCGAAAATGGGTTTCCCGCTAATATCTGCCAAAATATGCGAATTGGAGAATTTTTGTTAAGACAAAAAATGATGGTCGCCTTGTAGTCTACAAAAATGGTCCTTATATATTTTTAGAAAAATCGATAGTTTTCGAGATAACGGGACCAAAAAGTCCCCTTAATTCAGCTGCCGCCCTACCTCTAGAATGCCGCTATCTTCATGGATTCACTTATAAGCGGGCGGACGAATTGTTCCATTACTCGGGCAATAATGTACATTTTTTAATAATTCAAAGTTCATCGGAATGGGAAAACCCGTACCTATTATTGCATGAGTTTGGGTCCATTCTGATTTTTCCAGAATATTAAAAGTCAAAGTTTTTTTTTCACAATATTTAGGAGGAAGTATCTCATTAATTTATTGTTTTTTTTTTGGAAAAAATGGTTTGTTATTAACATTTCTTTTTTATAAGAAACCTTAGCAAGTGTTCAATGATCCCAGAAAATTTCCTTCACCATCTTTCTTGTGTTTTGATAAAAAATTGCTTGGCCCATTTGCATTTTTTAGTAGGAAACTACTACTACCACATCTATCCAGTGTGGAAGGTTATGGATTTTTCGACGTCCGTTTCTGCTAAAAGTATTGGTGTTACGAAAAAATGGTAATGACCATTTTTGTAGATTTCGAGGTGATGTTTAATTTTTGTCTGAACAGAAATTCTCTAATTTGCATATTTTGGCAGATATTCGGAGAAACTCCATTTTCGGAATCGTGATAAACTTTTTCTCGCTCGAAAGCATCCGCGAAAGACCTAAGAATTACGCTACAAATGAAAACAGTACAGATTTATTTACAGCTTTGGGTACTTTCAGGTCTTCAGTTACTGGATTATGTCAAAAATAATAAAATTTTACGTATCAAAAAATGCAAATCTGTTTTAGCATTACGACATATGTACCAACTTTAAAACTGAAAAGCTGTTCCTCGGCATAGCAGGTTTCTATCCAGGTGTTTTCCGCAACTACAAAATATTTATCACCATATTTAGCGTTTTCATTGTTTTCATTGAAATATTCCAATTGGAGTCAATGCTAGCCTTTGTCTTTGCGCATATGTCTGATGTGACTAAACTTTCCGAAACGTTACTGTTTTTGATGTCTCAACTGGCCTTCCTCAGTAAACTTTTCAACTTCATATCAAAAAGAAGAAATTGCGATCAGATCGAAGCTATGCTATCAAAGAAGATCTTTACCGAAACAGATAATGAAGAGAAAAATATATTTAAAAGAAATATCGAAAAAGTTCACTTCATTGCAAAAATATACCGCATACTTTGCATCCTTGTAGTGCTGTTATACGGGGTTTTCCCCTTTATGGACTCGTTAAAATCGAAGGACGAAAAAATCTACGCTCTACCGTGTCTATTTCCCTTTAATCCAGACAACTATCACATGACTGTAGTTTTGGGACAAGTACTAGGTATTGCATTAGCCGGATGGATCAATTCGACGATTGACATACTTTTCTGCGAATTGGTCACCATTGGACAATGTCAATTTGAAATATTAGTAACCAAGATTAAAAATATTACGAATATCACAAATAAAAAAAGTAGTGTGGTGGAAACCAGGTTAACGGATTGTCTCATGTATTATCATGATTTACTAAGGTAAGATGTAATTCGTTATACAGTGCAAACTAAATTCAATAAATCAAAATAAGTTATTTTTTAAAAAGATGCTTGGACTAGTTGATTAGTGTTTAGTCGAGCTCTTTCCATAAAATGAGTATGTAGTGTATGTCACAAATATGAAATATGAAGTTATCGATGATTTTTATAAATCAGAATCGAAGTTTTTTAAAAGGTATTTTAAAAACACTTAAATACAACACTGCTGAATTTTAAATTTTTCTTCCGCTTCGTGTCGCGAGACAAAATAACAAAATTTTATTTAAAAACTATACTGTTTCATTGCAAGTGATAGTAATAAAATTTTACGGAATGGCTTAGTATCTATATATATTTACATATCTAGATATATTTATCCTTATTATAATTATTCAAGCAGTGATAGTTCCTTAAGTGGTCTGACAGATATGGAAAATTGCTAAGAGGTAGATGTGAGTAATACATTTAATATGATATGGATTCTGTACCCCAGGGCCAGACTATGGTAAGTCCAAAAATCAACTTTTTGTAAAGTCATTGTATTGAATTATTTTTAAAAGATTCCAAATCGTAAAATACTATTTTCCCGTTTGATTTAGTCTTGAGTATTATAGTAAAGAGAATATAATCCTTATTTAAAATTATTTTTTATTTTGGTGACATTTTCACATTTAATTTGTACTTAACATAGTCTGGCACTGTGGTGTATTTTTAATAAGCATTATTGTATAATTTTAATTAGTGCCCGTTTAATATTTCAATATATTATTGCCATACTTGTAAAATAGTTTTTTTTATTGTTTTTAGTATTTTTTTAAGATTAGTTTAAAAGTATTGACAATTGCTAAGCAAAAATGTAATTTTGTCTTACGGGCAAATAAATAAATAAATAAAACTTGTAAATATTTTTTTTATATATTTTTACTCAAACCTGGGTATTAATTATCGAATATTAAAATATATTATAAAAAATACGATACCTGTCTTTAAAAAATTACTTAAAACCTTTTTAACAAACACCAGCCCAAGCGTAAGCCACTGTTAAGTGTTTTATAGCATTATTTTGGCCGACACTACGTTATTCTTTTGTTGTTCGACCCAAAGGGCTGCTTCATATTAGACCGGGGCCGGGAGAAGTACCGGCAGCATTCTAATTATCTATTGAATCATTGTAAATAAATTCTAAAATATTTATGCCTGTACCAATACAAGAAACTTATTAGCATAAATTTAAATATTTTATAACTACCACTTGCAACGACAGAGTATAAACAAACTATTTTTTATTCATCTTGATACTGTTTCTTATTAAGGAATTTTAAGCATGTATTGACATGGTAAAAATTTGGGGTAAGGAATTTTCGATTCTCGCGAATCGACTCGCATGTCCAAACTTCGGGATTGAAAAAAAAAATCAAAACTTTCTTATAGCAAAAAATGGTATGTTATTTTATTAAAGGAAAAGTGATACTTTTTATGGCGCGCTCGTGTTTAACAGTCGAACGAAGTGAGACTGGTAATAGAGAGCAAGCCACGAAAAGTAAATTTTCCTCTAAATAAAATGCTTATTTTTCTTCAAACGTCAACAAATTAATGCAAAAACACCTCTTTTTAGTAGTAATAATTATTAAAGATAAATGGGTTTGCAAGGCGGCTTAGACCGGTTTTTTTTTAATCTTTATGACAGCTCACGAAGGATTATTATATATGTATATTATATCCTACATATTATATATATATATATATATATATATATATATATATATATATATATATATATATATATATATATATATATATATATATATATATATATATATATGTCCAATAGTAATGCGTTTAATCAAAGCTAGCCTCTTTATAAAAGCCGTTAACTACGGCCTAATAATATTCAGCAATTTTTACAACATTATTAAACTGCTATGCATCAAGAATAGTACTTGAAAATAAAAGATCATTGATAGAATTTATTAAATATACTTAAGTAAATATTACTTTGTGGAAATCATAGATCAATTGTTGTCAACAGTAATGATATCAGCCTTTAATAACCGCTGCCGAATGACTTGATCGATGACGTTTCATCACTTGCTAGCCTGTTCATTTCAATTTTATTCCCACTTTCTGCCACCTAGCGCCGAAACCATCCAAATTGTCAATATGGCGTCGACAAACAACAAATTTGATTGGGTTTTCCAAAGTTTAATGAAAATAGTACAATGGAAGAGTGTAGTGATAATAATAATGTGAATTTAGCTGTAAGTAACTCGAGCAATTTAATTTTTAAAGCGAATTTCTATCGAAAACTTGTTGACCAAAACTAACCACTACTAACCACATCTGATCTCATGATTTCCAAACAACAGTAATATGTTACGTTTTAAGTATATTTAATACAGAATTTCTTATATCAGATGTTTCATCTTTTTTATTTTTGTCACATGGTCACCCTATCGTACGATTGGACTAAGCATTAGCCAGCCAGTTTATTAAATGTTGTAACAAACGTTACGGCTGAATATCATTCAGGCCGCTAGTTGAACGGCGCTGTTTAGTAAAGAGGCTAGGCTGTTGATTAAACGGCTAATTAAGCTAGTTGGCTAGCTTTATATACATATATAAACCTAAGTACCACAGTACCGGGAGTGCCGGGTTTTCCGGTGTTTAACCCATTTCTTCCCAGTTGTTCCGTCAAAGTTGTCCAAGCACTGAAACCTGCAAATGTTGCATTTCACAGCACCTTTTAGACAACGCGGTAGTGCCACCACAGACGTTATTTTTTAAATAACTACTACCTAAAAGTGTCTCTCCGGCTCTGGTAATCGAACCCGGATCGCCGGGGTGGCGAGCCGAAACTCTGACCACTACTCTACCGGAGAGAAAGTGAATATTTCAGTGAATAGTTGCTATAGTAATGTAACATAAAGCTGTCAGTAGAAACTGTCAACAATATTTTTTTTCATTGCGTCTCCGATTGCGTTTTAATTCTCTATTAATAAGCAGTTAATGATTAAGTACATTTAATATTTAATTGAGTAGTAAATAACAATTTTAGTTTTGTTTTTAGTTCAATAAATATTGAGTTATTGACGTTCGTTTTGTTGTTTGTTTGTATCTATGTTGCCATGATAACACTTTTTCCTTCGCCAGCGGGAAAGTGAAAAGTAAAGCTTCTGAGGAGGAAAAATGAATCTTCTCGATCGCATACACAGTCGAGTAATGACGGATTTATTGACGTTTGAAGAAAAAAATAATTTAATTGCAATTTAATCGGGATGCTGTCAATAGGATCTTTGTCGAGAAACTAAAAACAAACAAATAGTTTTTTGCTAATCCTTATTGGTGCGTTTTTCACATTGAAAAGTCGGAAAAACGTGGCGTCTGTATTTTTAGAAGTCTTTGACTCAAACATTTTTCTTATAAAATTGTTTTATTTTAGATATATTGACATGATAGAAAATACTTTTTCTGGAGGCATTTTTGTTCAATTTATGTGCAGTGTAATGGTTATTTGTCTAACAGGATTTCAAATGCTTGTAGTAAGTTTAAGATCTTCATTACAAAATGCTTAACATGTTTAATCAGAAAGGTTACTTGTACAGGGTGTCCCATTTTCGACACTTTTATAAGGTATCTCCGTAATTTTTAGTGCTAGCAAAAAAGTAACATAGGCGTCATGTACTCGTTTTGGATCAAACTTTTTAAGTTTGAGTTCGTAAAATCAAAATTTGAAAATTTTCGCTCGCTTAAGAGATACGGAAAAAAAATAAAAAACTGGCAATTTCAGAATGACCCTATATTATCTTAGTTAAAAGAGATACATAAATATGTTTTATACAAAAGTTTCTTTATAATGACTGTTGAATATTCTGCCTTTTTCAAAATAAGTATCAGGGGTAAGACGCAAAATATATATTTTGTTTGCTATCCGGAAAGACGGCAAGCATTTAAAGACATATTCTGCCGACTGGAACAAACATACGGCTCTTTTACGAAGCCAAGATCAAACACTTATAATAAAAAACACAAGGAAAATAAAAAAACGCGTTTAGCACTTTTTGTGGATATTGAATGAGACTGCCAAATCAAATCAGTATCATCCATGGGTTATTATATTTTTGAAAAGAGAATTTATTATGCTATCTTTTCAATTTATTCACTATCTTTAGAATTCAATATGTTATCTTCCTAATTTCCAAATTCCGATTTTACCATTTAGCACTAACAATTGCGGAGACCCTATAAAACTGTCGAAAATGGGACACCCTGTACATCCAACCAAAAATAGATAAGGCTTGGTTTAATAGTCATCTAAATCCTTTGTGTTGTGAAACATTGGCTATATTTAAGGTTTAGATTATATTTCTTGTTCTTGTTCTAGATAGAAATTCAAAGTGTGCAGTTTATCCTTTTAATATCTTATTTTTCCTGTATGATGTGTCAAGTTGTAGTTTACTGTTGGTATGGGCAATTGATTATGGAAAAGGTTAGAAATTCATAACTCACATGATTGTTTTAAGAACACATAAAATGTATACCGGGTGTTTCTCAGAGGTGGTTGCGCCTGTAACATTTTTTTTTAAGGTCAAAAAATAAAATCTGGCATTTCGTATTTGACATAAATATGCATTGTTTAACCTATTCCCTGGTTTCGTATCCCTTTCGGTTTGACCGGAAATGACTAGTACTATCAAATTTCAAATGGGACCACGGTTATACAGGGTGATTCACGTTGAGTGTCCTATTAAAAGTTCTGGGGAACCAAAAAAAAAGAACTTTTTGAAATTTGGCACACGGCCATAACAGGTAATAAGCTAAATTTTAAAAATATTTTGGAAAGTGCAGCGTTGCCAGATCTAACCGAAACCAACGGCAACATTGTAATTTTAAATGGAACAGCCTGTTTTTTATTGCATATTCGGATTCTACATAAAATTCTTAGTAAGTTTTATTAACATCTTCCTATACCTACATCTTACCGTTTTTAAGCAAATAATTAATCACTATTTTTTTAAAGAAAAATCACCATGTTAAAAAGGTTTAATATTTACGTGCCTAACCGAGCTGAATACTAGAAAACTTTTTGGGGGTTAGACAATGCATGTATTTAAAAGATCCCATGCTATTATAGCAATATATCCTACAGGGTGTCCTAAAAAATTTGCATTGTTACCGATATTAAATAATGATTAAAACTCATTTTTTTTTAATACAACATACTGTATTTTATTCCATTTTTGAATAGACCAATAATTTACCTACAAAATGTTCATACATCTTTCTATACCCATCTGCCACCATTTTTTAAATATAAGCAAATTTTATTTTTTTAAGCATTTATTCCTTATTAATCAAACAAAATAAATAATGTTTACCTTATATGTCAAATAGTTGTCAAAGCAATTTAAAATACAAACTTCCATGGCCTACCTAGGTAAATTGTAAATTAAGCCGGTGGTTTACTGTAGATAGTATTTAAAAACAAGGAAAAAATTTTAATTCGTTTGTATTGGCAGATGGGTATTGGGAAACACGTATGGACATTTTGTAGGTAAATTATTGGTCTATTTAAAAATAGGATAAAATACAGTATGTTGTATTTAAAAAAACTGAGTTTTAATCATTATTTAATATCAGGTAAAAGATAGCAAATTTTTAGGACATCCTGTAGGATTGCTATAATAGCATGTAGATCTTTTAAATACATGATTCTAACCCCATAAAAAAAAATTTTAGTATCTGGACTCGTTGTTAGGACATAAATTTAACCCTTTTAAACATGGTGATTTTTCCTTAAAAAATAGTGATTAATTATTTTCTTAAAAACGGTAAGATATAGGTATAGGAAGATGGTAATAAAACTTACTTAGAATTTTGTGTAGAATCCGAATATGCAATAAAAAACAGGGTGTTTCATTTAAAATTACAATGTTGCCGTTGGTTTCGGTTAGATCTGGCAACGCTGCACTTGCCAAAATATTTTTAAAATTTAGCTTATTACCTGTTATGGCCGTGTGCCAAATTTCAGAAAGTTCTTTTTTTTTGATTCCCCAGAACTTTTAATAGGAAACTCAACGTGAATCACCCTGTATATCCTCTTATTCTGATAGGATATATCATTCTAAATACCATAATTCCTCATATTCAATTTTTTACACTTCATTTTATTTACTTTTTTTAATATTAGTCTAAATTGCCTTGGCTATGTAAGATCCTTTAATTTTGGATTAAGTAGCCGTGAAAAAACAAATGTATTCGTCTTTTGTTTTTTGCGGTATCTCTAAAAGTTTTGATAACATTAAAACCTCCTATAATATCCTATATACTCTACTACTATACAAATAATTTTTATTTTAAAAACAGTTACACCAAATATATTCCAGATGTAGATAAAGATAAACAAAATCGGATTTTTAGAAGTAAATTCTTTATTTAATTTTTTTCGTGAGTTTAATCAAGTTTTACCGTTAAATCCCAAATTTTGCAAAAATACTGTATTTTTCTTGAAATTAGAAGTGTTTAAAATATTTACATAAAAAAAATATTGACTGAAAAAGATTTACTATGGTTTTTAGAAAAAACATAGATAATATTGCAAAATTTGGGATTTGACAAGGGGGATATTTCTAAAAGTAAGTTTTTTTTACCGGAGGGTACCCAAATATCCATACAATCTTTAATTTTTTAAATTTTACAGGGGGGACCATCTTTCAGGAACACCAGGTATACTTAACTTTATCTTAACTATATTAAAATGGATATTTAGTTTAACCTATTACACCGCATTTTAGAGTAACAATATAACAGGCGCATGTTACGACACAGAATGGCACGAAACGAACGTAAAAGTTCAAAAAATGTTAATTCTTTTGATGGAAAGAGCTAAAAAGCCGGCGTCCATAAGAGCGGGTGGATTTTTTGAATTGAATTTGGCAACACTGATGACCGTAAGTTAGATTTTAATATTTTAAATAGAATATACCCGTACTTTTCTTAACTGACAATTTAAGCAAATTAGCTAATTTTAACCAGCGTATTTTTCAACCTATTCTAACTTCGTTATTGTTCCCCATAAATGTATGAGATTTGTTATGTTAATTCACATTGGTATTTTTTATTAACTGTAAGAAAATTGAGAAAGTCAAGTAGTTTCTGAGATATTCGATTTTAAAAATCGCCCATTTTATTGCTGTCTTACTGACTGATTGACTCATCAAAATTAGAGGGCCTTTTTGAGGGAGTAGAAACATAAAATTTGGTATATACATAGATTTTAGGACAGGAAAAAATCTGAGACAGGACATTTTAACTTTGAAAGCCCCGAAATAGGGGCGGTAATATTGTATTTTTAGGGGGTATTTTAGGAGTTTACAATCCTGCTAAACCTTAGTTTCTGAGTTTAGAATTGCCTTGGAATTTAAAATGTAGGTTGAGTTTTATATGCTAAGCAAAGAAAATTTCTACAAATTAGCTATAGTACTTCAAACAACGCGTGATTTTAGAGACATTAAAATCTTTCTGTATTAAAAACAAAAATTGTTTGAGTTAATGAAAAGAGAACTTTTATTAATACAAACAAATCTGTAAAAAAAACTTGAAGTCAAAAAAGAGCAGAACAAAATAGTGGACAGAACTCGGTCTAATTTAAGATATCAGTATTTTAAAAGGCCGGGATTTTTGGACAGGAACTTGGCCCTTATTTTATATAAGTTTTTCGGGTGGGATGTTATACGTACTTCTTATTTTTAGATTTTAAGATCATCATACTCCTACTTTGCTGTTTTACAACGACTCTACAGCAAGAACTAACACAAGCTTGCCTGAACGTATATAAATAGTGTGTTTTCTTAGACATATTATAGAATTTCACCCGCATTCCATACATGGTGG
Source organism: Listronotus oregonensis (assembly GCA_019359885.1). Taxonomy (NCBI): domain Eukaryota; kingdom Metazoa; phylum Arthropoda; class Insecta; order Coleoptera; family Curculionidae; genus Listronotus; species Listronotus oregonensis. The sequence continues at coordinate 182,451 of JAHBCN010000279.1, forward strand.
TTCGATGATACGAATTTCTTTATATACAGCGTGATTTCAAAACTTAGTAAGCAAATGGCCATCGATATATAACAATAATTTTTTATATGTAACATTTTATAAATATATTGCATTATATACGGTGGCTTTAAAAATAATATAAAACCAAACCTGTATGTGTATATGTAGAATTTGAGGCACCCTGTAGATTTTTAAAAATATTGCCGTCAAGTAGTTTGGTAAAAAAATATAGAATATTAAATGTACTGTAGAAAATAAAAGCATGCTTAAGACAATATTAGTATGTTTTCTAAAATTGAATAAATTATTTGATAACCAAATCAACAGATCCACTAGACCGTATAACATAAGCAAATATGTGCCTTTACAAATTTAACTATGTAAATATTACATCTAAAAGGAGCACTGTCAATATTTAAAAAGACAAATATAAAATAAAAACCGGTATTTACTTCACGTAGAGAACCATGCCATAAAGATCCTTGGAAGAATAAAAATTAATTTTTCGTCATAAAATCATTTTAACCGTTCGTTTGCGGTTTTCTTAAAAAAAAATCTCTATTGACCACCACAACAACAAGTTTATTGTAACCTAATTCTAAAAATAGAGGTTTTAGACAAAGCCTCTAAACGGTGTGATTCATCAATACTTTGCATTGCTTGTTTTTATATTTCCATAACTTCCAGATATCTTTTAATACAACTCTGATACTTTTAAAAACCCTCTCTATGTGATAATACAACTGAAACATCGCATATAAAAATTCAAATTGATCTAAGATTATCTACCAAAACACCAATTTATGCACCAAGTTGTATACAAATAAAGCAACTGTTAAATATTCTACGTTGTTAAAAAAAATTATGACACTAAAGGCGTTGTTAATAAAGTAAACACCCAAAGTAGAGACACACTTATATAGTGTTAAGCCACGTCACGCCAACTTAACATAAAATGAGTGTGTACCAACACACTCAAAGACTAGAATTAACGCAACGCCAGTTTGTAGGCAGGCTGTTTGGTATAGTAATCTGTTTATTTTTCTGTTAATATAGGCAACATCGATTTAAATATAAACATTTATTGATATGACACATGACAGTTCCAAGATCCGATTGGACCGGCAACAAGGTTGATTTGGACAGCTGCTGTATTCGTTTGTTAAAAATTATATTAAATCAGGTATTGTAGGGCACTTCGATGTCATTTTATCTTTTTTTTATAAGGTTGTATTATTTAATAACACGTTTTATAAACTGACTTGATCAATAGCAATCGAATTGAGCATCTAAAGTGAATGACATATCTGTCTGTCACTTCAGATAATAGTTTTTTGGCTTTAAAAATAATTTTTAACAATAAAGAATCATTAATTTATAAAAATGTTATTTATGGTGCAATGCCAAAAACATTGAAAAAGTTTTTTTTCCGGAGTAATGTTATTCAGTGTGTTTAATCAACGTTGCCGGTGCAGTGTGTTGACAAGAACTCTCCCGCCTTACCCCTTTAATCATATTAATGCCAAACAAGGTTTGTTTACTTCATTTCTATCCAAGAATTCGTTGGTGTGTACACATTTTCGTCCTGTCACAACCTCAGTTTAGTACTAAAAAAGTTATTAATCGCGAAGGTATAGGTACTACTAAATTAGTTACGTTGTCGTCTGAATAATATGAAAGGAAGAACGGAAAGAGTTGTCAAATAAGTCTTTTGACACTGGAAGTATGTAGAGAGTAACATACATTAGCAAACTTACTTAGGAAGAACGGGAACAGAGAACGACTACCCGCATGATTAATACCACAGTATTAAACAAACATTCATGCACCCTGACCTTTAGCATGGCGTGAAATCCCGTAGTAATAGACAAATGTGTTCTAACTATTATTGTACTGGATAATGTGGCTTATATGGCGTTGCAATATATAAATGTGTCTCTGTCTTTCATAAAAATTTGTTAACTGTTATACAGGGTGTCCCAGAAGTAATGGGACACAGAGCAACAGCAGATTCCTTAGGTTGAAATAATGCAATTAACTTAAAGTTGCCTTATCACAAAGTTGATGATGTTAACTAAGGCACGGGGTGACAAAATTTTAATTTTGTATTCGTTTTTTCGTAATAATTTCTTAACTAAATGACATAGCTTAAAAGTTTGACACCCTGTACCTTAGGTGTTATCAACTTTGTAATAAGGAAAGTTTACGTTAATTGCATTATTTCGACATAAGGAATCTGCTGTTGCTCTGTGTCCCATTACTTTTGGGACACCCTGTATAAATATAATTAGTTTCGTTTATTGACGGTAACTTAAGCACAGCAAGATTCTTCTAGATTAAAGCACTCATACATTTACTTACTTTCAAGTACTTTGTAACTCTTTAAATATTGGAAGTTACTTTTTTGAAAAATTCAGAAATTTTAAAAGAAATATGGGAATTTGAATTCACTATTAATGCATTGAGTAACAAAAAAAAGTAAACACTTAGTAGGTATGGTCTATTTTTCAATATTATTTTGCAAGGGTATTTCCACTAAAAAATACTTAATTTTTTGGCCTTATTTACGGCTTACTTTGTCGGATTTTTATACTGTTTTTGGATTAAATGTTACATCTCACAATAATTCGTTGATTTCTCGACCCCAATAAAACTTAAATGACAACCCTCAGTGGAAAACCCAGTCAGTGCAGTGCAGGTCCTGATTACCGACTAATATCAATAGTTTAGGTTAGCTATTTTGGATGCTCAATAACACACACGAAAATACCTTGACAAACGACTGATGAACTAAGATGAAAAGACCCTGCTTTATATTGAACACCTGCAATTTGCCTTTAACCTACATAATATACCAAAAAGTAAGTACAATAATAAATAAAGGCTATTTTAAGTCTGGACCTACATGCGGGTACCCAAAGTTTATTGAGTTTTACAACTAGCAGTAGCAGGTTAAACGAGAAATCAACGAATTATTGTGAAATAAACCATACCCATTATTGTTGATACAGTGAAAAACTAACTTTTTTAACTTAACCCGTATAACGAATAGATCAAACAAAATTTTGTAAAAGAAATTGCTTTTTTATGGGAAATAAATACAAAACTTTTCAGGTAAACATTCAAAATTTCCAGACCTCTGGTACATTTATAACATTTTCTTAAATTTTCCCAGGCATAAAACAAATTCTCCGAGTTAGGAGGTTTTCCAGGTCGCTAAGAACCCTGCTTAAGTGGTTGAGGTCGGGCGAGGTTATAGATCAATGCTCAGACGTGCCAATGAGTGTATGAAAAATCGGGTTTTTTTCAATTCAGTATTAAACTTAATTCAATTATTGACATTGCAATATATATAAATTATTCTTTTTTATATATTATATTAATATATTAATTATTAATTATATATAATATATATTATATATAATAAATATAATAATATATATATTATATTTTATATATAGATAAAATTAATAATATATATTTTATAAAAATGTGTTTACCTTTCTTTGCCATTTTCAGTATAACTAAAATAGGAGAAAATAACAAATTTTATTTTATATTCATGCAAATAATTACTAAAAGCTTCCAACATTTTAAAAATGTCTATCTACAGTCCTCTAAATTTAAAAATTTTCCTATCTAGCTCATGCTCGTACCTGAGAGGCGGCGACCTGAGCGGCGAGCGGAACCGCGGTGCACCCCTCCTCGCCTGCAGGGGAGGGGGAGAACGCCTAGGCGGCAGCGGGGAGCCTCGGGGGCTCTTCGAGTACGAGCGAGAACGCGACCTAGAAGTAATACAATAAGCCCTGCTATAGATGTACTGAAAACTCAAAAAGAATGATACAAAATACAAAGTTGAAATTAATTACTAGAATTCAAATTATTATAAAACATGCATTTTGTGCTAATTGTAAAAATAAAAATATTTTTTGTTAAATAAAATGAAGTCCTGAAGTGTTATTATAGTGCTGGTACACTAGTATCTTGGTCAGGATAACTGTTTATCAATCTATTTTTTTATACTATAAAGAATATCAAAATTGTTAATTTATAAAACGTTTTTTTGATTGTCTATATAATTTCCCATATAAATTTATAAATTGAAGCATTTTCATACATCAAATTTAAAATATTAAAAAAAAGTATAAACAGCATAAGTTTGAGGTAGTTCACTCGTAAAACGACTATATATAGGGTTAATAAAAGTGCTTTTATCAAATTGAAAAAAAATATATCGTCTGTGAAACGAGATATTAACAATCAAATTGTGCATAATTAACATTGTCGATATCTGTCATGTATGACAGCCATACATTTATATCTGAATAAACTGAAGTGAATTTATTGACCGTTCTGTTAAAAGATATGGATTTTTGAACGTTTACTAGGTCTGTTTGTTATTAAGAAATAGTGTACACTATTTTACTTTTTTTTCACATAATCGCACTTATGAAAGGTGTATTTTAGGGCTAGGGGGGTCCAAAAGTGTAAAATATAACTGAGTAATGACTTGAGACCTATAACTTTTGGTAAAGCATATTCGATCTTATTTGGAACAGCGCCAAATTTGGGGTCCATTAAAATACTGCATCACAAATTAAACTAAAATAGTAATATAATGTTCCGTACTGGTACTAGTCCCGGCCCGTTCAACAATCAATTTTTGTTAGAGAGATGGGCGAGTTCGGCGCGAATGGCATGGAAGAGACGAAGATAAAAGATGTATATTCGAGATTGGGGTTTGAATTGTGAACGGTCCGGGCTTTACTTACTATAAGGCGATAATTTTAAGAACGACTGTCGCGAGTGAACTACATTCAATAATAAAAAGTTAATAATTTTTGTGACTTTAAGGTTTCTCTGAAGAAAACACATGAAGTTACAATTATTTTCTAAATTAATCCAAACAACATCTTAATTAAAATTTAACACTTTTAACACAAAACTTTTAGGACTTGTACTTCAAAACTTACTAATTTAAACAGAAAAGCAGAATAATGAGAAATTTTGAAAAGCAGCTTACAAAGTTTTTAACTTAATTTTAAATAATATATTTTTTAAAATTTACTTATAAAAAAATATGTAGTAGTTTCCGGTAACAATTAAAAAAAATACAGCAAATAACTCATTAGCACAAAAGCAGAAAAAATATATAGGGCGTAACAAATCCGAGTGTGCACATGTGAAATTCGGACTGAAGAGCATGTTGAACCTAAGACAATGTTGCGCCTAACCAAAAAATATTCATTAGGTTTCTCGTCAGATGTGACTACTTCAGACCAGGTACCAGGGTTCCTAGGCACGCACAGATTTACGCCCGGGGACCAGTTCTGAAATGGTCCTATCTTTTTTTTTTAATATTCACAACAATAGAGAACAAATTTCGGTAAATAATCATATATACTTTAAAATTTCTTGCTGGGTATACTAGCCAGAAAAGTTTTTATACAAGACACCCACGGTACGTTAGTACTTAGGCATAAGCCTTCGTGGACTGTCCCAAGATAAAAAATGGGACCGCTTCAGTCTTGGTTTCGTGGGAATAACAACTGAGTGCGCACAGCCCTATTGACCCCTATGAACTAGCGAACGCCTGAAACAGAAAAAAATCTTTACACTATTTTTGACTTCATGAAGATAAACTTAAACGAAAAATAAAATAGAAAAAAAATTGTAAGAATTTTGATGTAGCATTAAAGAAATTCTGAAAATTTTTAGTTTTACGACAAAACGTCATAAACGATACCTAAAAGTTCTTAGAATGTCATTGATTCTTTATCAAAATTCTTACAACTTTAATTTTTTATTTAGATTTATCTTGATAACGTCGAATAGTGTATAGATTTTTAGGTTTTTTTTTCTGTTTTTTGTTTCAGGAGTTCTTCTGCTAGTTAGATGTTAATAGGGCTGAGCATACTCAGTGGCTATATTCCAGGACCAGGACCACGGACCCATTGTAGAAAAGATTATTTGTATTTGTAAAACCCTGTTTAACATCTTTGCATTTAACATAAAAATTGTTTGTTAATGTTTTAAAATACTACATCTTACTAACTACATAGTGATTATTTATCTAATATTCTTTTTGAGTTAGAAGTACAAAAAATATATATATATATTTTTTAATAAAATAGACGCTTAACGGTTTTAGATTTAATTTCCAAACCTAAATCAATCATATCAAAGCCCAAATAATGCACCACTGTACATCAGTCAAAACTGAAAAACCAAAAGAAACCATTTTCATTGTACAGGGTGATCCAAATATACTATATAGTGTTTATGCATGTCAGTTTTCTAACTCAATACTTCTTAAATAAATCGACCAATAGTTATTTACAGTTTTTTCTATCTCTAATAATAATCGATATAAATCTATGATATAAATATCTCCAAAATACAATCCCGTTAGCCTTGAAATTTTAATACATTTAAATTGTTTTAAAAATCCGTTTTGAGAATGTATAATCAGAATTGCTCTATCTCTGTGCCACCCTGTACACAGCTACTTTCCGGACTTTCAGGACATCCAAATTCACAATTTAAAAAAAATGATGAGGATTTTACGCGCAGTGAATATGTTTTCAGTTGTATAAATTTTACAAAGTAAAAACAAATAATCACCGATCAAAAAAGATTTCTTATTGCTTTTTCAGCATTGACCTCATTAATCCACTGAACCCAACCAGCATAAAAAAACTTCTACATACCTGCTCATTGAAAATGACCTACTCCTACTTCTCGACATACGCCTACGGGGACTTCTACTACGCCTCCTCAGAGGTGGAGGTGATCTGCTGTAGCTTCTACTACGGCTACGGCTCCGGCTCCAGCTTCGCCTGGCGAGGCGCTGTCTGGCACGCTTCTCGTCTTTTTCGCGAAGGATACGATTAAATGCTGCCAGTGGATCGTCAATTACTCTGAAAAGGATAGAGAGAAACTTAAAAAATTGTTTAATATTACTAAAGTATTGTTTTTCTGGATGAAAAAAAAAATAGCAACTTACCCGGGGGGCGTTCGATCCCTTCCGCCTCTCCTGCCACCGAAATCCCTTGGTCTATTACTTCCATAGCTTGGGCCGAAGTTACCTGGTGGCCTGGTTGGATCATAAACTGGAGGAGGTAATGGATACGGCCTAAAAAATATTAAATTTTTACAGCACTTCAGACATTTTAAACTAGTTGTAAAACTAACCATAACCCCTTTTTGCAGATGTTTTCTGTAAACCAACCAAATGGGAAATTTTTTAACATATTTATAGAAATAATTTAATCTTGAAAAAAGTTTAAGAAAAGGAGTTGTCGGTAGTACTTACCCAGGCGCCATAAAGGGTGGAGGTTGAGTTCCTGGTGGTGGCATGCGGAAATTGGGTGGTGGCCCCTGTACAGGAGGAAATCCGCCCAAAGGTTGCTGCGACCCCGGAGGAAATGTACCAGGTGGCAAGGTACTTGGGGGAGGACCCTGCAAATAAACATTAATTTTAATTTTAACACAATAGCTATTATTACAACTTAAAGCTAACCACAGCTTCTACACTATTTATAGGAGTGATATTCAATTACTTTCTGCTCATAATTCAGTAATACTTACTTGCATAGTTGCTCCTTCAGGTGGTATGACTGTACCCGGAGGTGCAACTCCTCCTTGTGGCGGAGGTCCTCCATATAAAGCTGTGGACGTGGGAGGAGCGTAATTACCTCCAACTCCGGGAGGCTCATCTCTAGTTGGTGTACCTTGTCTTTCTTCTGAACGTCTGGAAACAAATAGACCTAATGTTACTACCAACATGGGCGTAGAAAGAAATAATCCTATACTCAATACTCAAATAATCAACATGCCAAAGTAGATTTCGCACTGGCAAAAAATAGAGAGTGTTTCATTAAAATTAAGGACTGTTTGATTTTTGGTAACACTGAAGTCACATAAAGGTGCTAGACATGTCAAAAAATGGTTTTTAAGTAGGCAACCTATTCATTTGCTGAATTTTCCCATAATAAATTAGCTCTTACTCACACAGACACACACACATACACAGTTTTTGTATGGAAAAAATCAACATATTGTTTTCCTGCAAATGTTTGTACAGTACTATAGATCCGAATAATTTAAGTAGGAATGAAATAGAAAATATGTTTGTTAAACATCTTAGTATATAATCTTTATGAACATCAACTGAATCTTGACTTACCTATCATAACTAGGAGATCTCCTATGTCTGTGTTTTCTGGGTGAGTCGCTTCTATTTCTACGAGATTTAGATGAACCTAAAAAATAATTTTTGGAAAATTAAGAGGTTGGGCATACCTATAAGCATATCATTACATATCATAAAAAGTATAAAGATTTCAGAATTTCCTAAGTTTTTAAAGCAAAATTTCCTTAAGATTTAGTTGAATTTTGGCGTGTGGTGGTGCCCGACTTGCCACCAAAACGTAGATTAGTATTTTTAATTTTTGGGGTTTTTTGGGGGGTTTTTCTTCTTTTCTGTTGCAGGTGATCTGCAAGTTCGTAGGGGTTAATAGAGCTGAGCAAGCTCAGCTCACTATACCCCGGGACCTGGACCGAAGTGGTCCCATTTTGTAGAAGATTTCAAGGCGAGTACTCCCATAGAAAACATATCAATACATGAATCCGCCACAAAACTATAGAACATGTTTACACTTACAGTTTTGGTAAAATATTATTTTTTAAAGAATAATAAAGAAAAAACAGATGAAGATACTGAAGAACATATAGTCCAAATTATACTCATTTGTAATGACGTCATTTTTGTTTATCTTTGTTTAGTATATTCCAAACAGCGGTGACAACAAATTTTTGAAAAAAATGGGTGTCTGATCATTATTCATTTTTTATATTTTTGGTTATGTAAAGTATCCGTCACTGTCAATCAAAAACATTGGTGTGTCAACTTGTTGTTATTTCGAAAAGCATAAAAAATGCCGAGAAAAAGATATAATAGGTATAATGAACAAACACAGCGAATAATTTTAAATATATTGGCTTTTTTTCAACTGGAAAAGGAACAAGTCCGAAACGGAATCGCCCTTCAAACTGAGAATGTAATACAGCGAGTGGCAGATGCTACGAAATTGAGCCCAACGACGATAGCAAATATAAGGAAGAATGGGATAAAATTAGACCAGGATTACGCTTCCAATATGTCTTCCAAGCACCGCACCGCAAAAACCAAAATTACAACATATTTGAAAAATTTAATTCGAGACACAATTTATGCTATGTACGCCAGAAAAGAATATGTTGATTGATTGATTGATTGATAAAGTAAATACACAAGTTGAGGTTTTGTCCGCCTCGACACTGCAGTCTACAGGGCTTGTTGTATCTCTTGTGTATTTGTTTCAGTTAAAAAGGTTTGACACCCTAGACAGGTGTAGTAGCCCTTTTACTGTTCTTTTCTGGTCTCCAGCCTCCTGGTGGTTAGTGTCCACCATGAGGTTTTGATTTGTTCTCCAGTATGTAAGTGCAGGGCACTCATATATGATGTGAGAGGCTCTCTCTTCCTCTTCGTCACATAGTCTGCAAATGGGTTCTTCTCTATAGATGCCCATAGTGTGCATATGTTTTCTTAGGGTGCAGTGTCCGGTTATTAATCCTGTCACTATCCTAATCTCATTCCTATTTAGTTTTAGTAGTTCACTTGTCAATGATTTCGATGGTCTGTCCAGCATTGATTTACTGTGATTTTGCCTTGGAATGTGGTTCCAGTATGACTGATGTTGTGTTTGAATCCACCGAGTCATGTAGCCACGAACCGAGGCTTTTGGTATTCCAAAAACAGGTTCAGGACTCACAAACATTGCTGCGGAGCCTCGCCTGGCCAGGGAGTCTGCATTTTCATTGCCCTGTATTCCCCTGTGTCCTGGCACCCAGGAAAGTGTAACTTTGTTGTGGTTAGCCAGGTTTAGGAGGCATTGCAGACAGTTCCAAACCAACCTTGAGTTGACTTGTTGGGATGCCAAAGCTTTTATGGCCGCTTGACTATCAGAGAAGATAGTAATGTCCCTGCCCTTATATCTCCTCCTCAAGTTCTCTCGCAGACAAAGTTCAATGGCATATATTTCCGCCTGGAAAATAGTGGCATATTTCCCCAGGGAAGCATAAGCATTGAACCTGGGGGTCATACCATGTATTCCTGCGCCGGCTCCATTGTCAGTCTTGGATCCATCGGTATACCAAACCAAATTCCGAGACTGACCAGGAGATCGCTCACTACCGCCCCAGGTAAGCTGGGTTTTGTATGGTCTGTGTGTATTTATCCGTTTTGGCATTGTATCACTGCCCATCTCAAATATTGGGTTTGTGATACTGCTCGTTATTCTGGTGTGTCCTAGGGCAGGCCCAGAGCACCAGTTGCCGTTACATTTCAGCCTGTATGCCCCAATCCTCGCCTCCGCCTTAATAATTATACCAAGAGGGGGGAGGCTTAGTAGGGTTTCCATGGCTGCAGTTGGAGTGCTTCTAATAGCTCCCGTTATACAGCTAGTCGCTGGAGTTTGGATAACTCCAGCTCTGCTTTTCTCTGTTCTATTTTTGGCCACCAGATAGTTGAACCGTAGGTTATCATGGGTCTTACCACAGCAGTGTACAACCAGTGTACTATGCGTGGCTGAAATCCCCAATTCTTCCCCACAGCTCTTTTGGTAGCCATTAGAGCCATTTTGCCCTTATTAATCACATTCTGCATATGTGGATTCCAGGTTAGCTTAGAATCCAGAGTTAATCCAAGGTACTTTACCTCCTGAACATAGCCGAGTGTGGTACCGAAGAAGTGAGGAGATTTTAAATCATCCAGCTTCCTTCGTCTAGTGAAGGGTATTAACGCAGTTTTGCCAGGATTAACAGTAAGGTTTTCCTTGTTGCACCATCCCTCCACAATTCTCAGTGCCCTTTGCATAAGCTCCGAGGTTGTTTTGTTATGCTTCCCCACGACAAGTATAGTGATGTCATCCGCATACCCCTGGGTATAGAAGCCATTATTATTCAGTTCCACCAGGAGTTCGCCAACAACCATATCCCACAGTAGTGGGGATAGAACCCCTCCCTGTGGGCATCCTTTGACCACTGACACCTCCATTGTTTCGCTGAATAACGTTGCTTGCGTTCGTCTGCCAAGTAACATGTTGTTTATCCACCTACAAATGGTGTCGTTAACATTATGTCTGGCAAGAGCCGCGGCCATTGAGTTGAAGGAGGTTCGATCAAAAGCTCCCTCAATGTCAAGAAATGCAGCAAGTGCGATTTCCTTGTTGTTCAGTGCGAGTTCTAATCTGGTCACCAGTTGATGATGAGCAGATTCGCATGATTTTTCTGACTGATAGGCATGTTGGTTTTTGTGGAGTGGCCTCTCTGTCAGAGAGTTTTCCCTGACATACCTGTCGATCAGTTTTTCCATTGTTTTTATCATAAAAGACGACAATGTGATTGGTCTAAGTCCCTTTGCCTGGGAGCAGTCCTTACCCGGCTTTGGAATGAAGACCATTTTAGTCTGCTTCCATGCATTGGGCAAATAGCTCGTAGCTAGGCTTGCACGGAAGAGTTTGCAAAGCAGTGGAACTAGGGTTTGCTTTCCCTGCTGTAGTAGTGCTGGGATTATCCCATCAGGTCCAGGTGCTTTGTAGGCTTCAAACGATTCAATTGCCCACTCGATTTTTTCGTAGGTTATGATTTCCTTTGCTACTTCCCAGTCGCTTCTTGTGGGCCGAATATTCGGAACATTGACGTCTGGGTAGGTCTCATTAAGTTGAGTTTCTCTTGATCCTGGTAGATGTGTTTGGAGCAAAATCTCCAATGTTTCCCTGCCAGTTTCAGAGTAGGTTCCATCTGGTTTTTTTAGAGTGCCAATAGGATTGACCGGATCTTTAGACAGGATTTTTTGGAGTCTGGCTGCCGTGCTGGTATTTTCAACCTCCTGGCAGTATTTCCTCCATGAATCCAGTTTAGCCTTACGGACCCGTTTATTGTATTCGGTGAGTGCAGATTGATATTCATCCCACTCACCCGTTTTCTTCGCTCTGTTGAACAGTCTGCGGGTTTTTTTCCTTAGCTCCAGTAGTTCGTTATTCCACCAGGTAGACTTTTTCCTGGCGGTTTGCTTTAGAATGAAAGAATATGTTACGTTGGCAACAATAAAACAAAAGTTTAGGGAAGAATTTGAATATTTTGAATTTTCCATCGACTCCTTAAGAAGATGGATCAAAAGTATAGGCTTCCGGTGGAAAAAATTAATAATAGAAATTATTTAATGGACTTGCCAGATATTGTTCATAAAAGAATACATTTTTTAAGGGAGTATATCAAAAATAAAAATTTAGGTTCGGAAGGTTTTACTGAAGTTTTCATTGACGAGACGTGGATCTTTAGCAAGGGATCATTTCGTAGTAGCTGGCAAGATGATACCAAGCACTCGGATTCAAGAAAAAACAGTGAAGGTAAAAATATGTTTTTTTATTTTTTTAAGTAAAAACTGGTGCCTTGTAAATCTTCATAATTTCGTCTGTTACATATTTTTATCAGCTTATAAAAGTACAAAAAAATTAAAAAGTAGGTCCAATAGGATAGTTTGGGAGCTATGATGGCCCTTCAAAGACTCCTGGATCTCTCAAAAAATCGCAGCGAAGCAATGTAAGAAATATATGAAAAAGTTTTATTTTCAACCATCCTCCCGAGTCCTACCGCCTGACGAGTCCTAGCAGTTTACGTTTGCAGGGCTTAATACTCGTGTTAGTTAAATTAGGTGAATTAGGTTAGGCTAGGTTGATTAGGTTTAGTTAGGTTAGACTTGTTTTGGTTAAAAAAAACGCGTTTGCAAGTAAAAAACGCAAACGGCTAGGAATCGTCAGGCGATGGGATTCTGGCGCATGGTTAGGAATAATTTCAGTGCAGCAATACATAGCATAGGAATGCAAAATATTAATTTGACGTATTTAAGGATTATTACAGATTTTGAAGCTCATAATATTGCTTCGCAGTGAATTTCTGGGAGACATTCTCACGTGGCGTAAAGCTTATTCATACTTATATCGTTCTGACTGAAGGACTTCGATTATATTGCCTCCAATAAATCTTCCTACCGGCCGGCAGACTCCGTCCAGCTGCAGGCAGGGCCGAAGTGGAATTTTTACTTTTACATTGAGAAGCAATTGAAATATTGATAGATAGATATTTTACTAGGTAACTTTTATTACAATTTGAATTTTTAAGGAAATAATATGAATAATATGGTAGTACCTACCTAATTAAGTAAAGGTATAATGAAAACTACTTGGCCTTTTGTGTAATTTGATAAATAGGTACAGGTAGGTAGGTACCTTAAAAATAAATCTCGGTAGGCAAAAATTAATTGTAATAAAAATAAAGGTAAACCCAATATACATTAATTACCTATACCTACCTGAATGTTTTAAAAAGGAGTTTGGGTATATATATGCCCTTAGAACAGTAAATGGCTTAGTATTTTCCAAAATGTGGCGAACGTGGAGTGAATCTGACGATGAAGCAAGCGACAACGAGCAGCAAGCAAGTAGTACAGCAAGCAGCAAGAGAAAGCATCTTTCTGTTGATGCTAAAGAAATTGTAAAGAATGTATATTCAACTTTAAGAAACGATGTTTCCATACAAGCAGCTTTGGAAGAAACGTGCAGGTTAACGAAAATATCAAAGTCTACCATACGCGATATTGTTAAAAAACCGATAGTCAAGAGAAAGAAAATATGCGATTCTGGTACTGCCACAAAACTTGATGTAAGTGATAAAGACCTAATTCGACGAAAAATCTATAAAATGTATGAAGAGCAAAATGCACCAACATTGGACACCTTAATGAAGAGACTAGAAATGGACGAAAGTGGCATACAGTGTGGCAGAACAACATTGTGGAAGACTGTGAAAAAACTAGGATTCAAATTTAAGAAGATCGACAAAAAACAAGTGCTGATGGAATCGCAACGACTTCGGAAATGGAGATTAGAATATCTTACGAAAATAGATATGTATAGAAGTCAAGGAAGGTCGATCATTTACTTGGACGAAACGTGGTACGATACCCATGACACGCCATCAAAAGGTTGGGACGATTCAAGTGGTAAATGTAACACAAAAGCACCATCCAACAGAGGTAAGCGGATAACAATTATACATGCGGGATCAAAAGACGGATGGGTTCCAAATGCTTTATCACTTAGTGCAAAAAATATAAAAGACTCTTCTCTTGACTACCATGACGACACAACTGCACATTTATTTGAAGACTGGTTTAAAAATAAGTTAATTCCCAATATTCCTCCTCAAAGTGTTATTGTTATGGATAACGCTAGCTATCATAGTAGGCAATTAAACAAACACCCTTGTTCAAGCGACACCAAAGCAATTATTCAAGAATTTATGCACGCCAATAATATTTATTTTCATGAAAATTATTCAAAAAAACAATTACTTGAAGTATTAAAATGTTTTAATATAGAGAAAAAATATGTTTGTGATGAGTTTGCAAATAGCATGGGACATTCAGTTTTAAGGCTTCCACCATATCACTGCATTTTTAACCCTATAGAACATATTTGGCATCAATTGAAATCGCAAGTTAGACGTAACAACAGTTCACCGACTTTAAATAGTTTTGTATTAGGCATTATCACCAGGGAAATAGATAAAATACCAGTAAATAGTTGGAGCAACAGTGTAGATCACGTAATTAAAGTTGAACAATCATATACCACACTTTCAAGTAATGTTAAGGAGTTAATTATACAGTTAGGGGATGATAGTGATAGTGACACTGATTTAATTGAATAAGTCCTAATAATAATTATAAGTTGTAATATTTTTAGATACTTTTCATTTGTATTGTATATTGCATTTTTAAAAGCTTTTTATTTATATATTTTTTAAATGACTAAGTAGGTATAATTTATTTTTTAAACATTGCCATCACGTGACTTTTTGACGCAATGATCAACGACAAGTCAATTATATTCTTTCTTTGTCATTCTCCATAAACATTAAACGACAATATAAACAAAGCGATGTCGAAAAACGCTATTAGAAAGTCGTCAGTTAGTCACGTGATGGCAATGTTTAAAAAAATAAATTATAGTATCCCTAGGTATATTTTATAAATAATATTTTTGTTCCTATTAATAATAAAATATGTGATTATCAATGTGTTTCTATTTTTTCCTATAAAAAAGTAAATTCCACCCTGTTCCGTTCAAATTTTATAGCAGGTAACACCTGGCTAAAGCGCCGGCCGACAATAGGGGACAAAAGGGCCGTTTATTGGCCTCAAGAAGTCAGAACGATATAAGTATGAATGTTCTTTACCTCCCATTTCTCCCAAACAATCCAAATAATTTTTTAATTTTTTTTGTTAAAAAAATTTAAAGGTTGGGCTTTATGAGGGAATTTGACTGTAAGTACTATGTGCATGGAACATTACCTATTTCTGATGTTTAAGAAAATTTAAGTTAACTTATATTTTTTAAGGTCAACGTTATATTGTGGTCCACGCCGGAACCAAAGATGGCTTCATCAAGGGCGCGGATCTAATATTTAAAAGTGGATTAAAGACGGGGGATTATCATGACAATATGAACAGGAAAAACTTCGAAAACTGGTTTAAAACTCAGCTGGTTCCGAATCTTCCACCAAAGTCATTAATAATCATGGACAATGCAAGTTACCATTCTGGTTTATTAGAAGAAATCCCGAGAAAATCTTGGACAAAGCAGAGACTGATCGAATGGTTGAATAAAGAGAACATTAACTTTCCAGAAAAGGCCATGAAAGATCAAATATGGAATATTGCGCGCAAAAACTCCCTAATGAAAAAATACTACCTTGATGAATATGTTAAACCTTTAGGACACAAAATTTTGCGACTGCCACCATACCATTGCCAGTTTAATGCAATTGAAATGGTATGGTCGGAATGTAAACGAAAATACGATCAATATATTTCCAATCTTAAGGGGTCACCTTCAGAGTTCTGGCTACATGGGAAAGGGTTTTAAACGAAATTTCTATAGATCAATGGCAAAAATATGTAATTCATACAGAAAGGTAATTCAAGCGGCTTGGAGGCAATACGAGTGTGTGATGCCTCTGATATTCCGCCACTTGTAATTACGACTAACGCAGACGACGACGACGAAGACAATATCTCTGACTTTAGTTCGGACTCTGACAATACTGACGAGACTGATTGAGCTTTTGTGTGCTTGCAAATTTTATTTCATGATCGTCATTAAAGTATTTAATCCAATTACATTAACTTGGCAATGCAATATGTTTGTTTTTTTTGAGTTTGTATTTTTATTTTTTGGATTTATATTTACATTTTGATGTGTTAACATATTCATCTAGGCAGTATTTTTTTCATAAACAAGTAAACTAAATTATGAGTATTTGAAATTTTCCCTGAGGTTAAAATAATTTTATACCATTCTTCCTATTATTCACAATTTTTGTAAGCTCAGTTTTGGTACATCTACTGCTCGTTGTATTACATTCTCAATTTGAAGTGCGATTGCGCTTCAAACTTGTTCCTCTTCTAGTTGAAAAAAGCCAATATATTTAAAATTATCTGCTGCGTTTGTTTATTATTCATGATTAATCATATTAATTGTTAATTGTTACTAAGTTTGTTAATAAATAAATACTACAAGATTATTTTTATTTTTGAGATTGAAAGTGTATAGACGAATGTAAAAATGATAATATACTGCTAATGGCCGGTTGCACCAACAATTTTAAGGAACCATTAGGCTCCTTTCACACGGGGAGCTTCACGTCTCTCACTCCTGAGGGAGGAAGGCTCTAGCACCAAAATGCAACGAGTCCAATGGAGCTTTCAAACGGAGAGCGGAGCCGCCACGTATCGGGAGACGAGAGCCCTCACGTCTCCTGCATCTCGAGCCGGGAGTCGCGTCAGGCAGGTAGGGGCGAAAAGAGCTCCTGTATAGGAGCGAAAGACGTGAAGCTACCCGTGTGAAAGAACCCTTAGCGCTATTTGTTCCTTAAATCTCCAATGTAGCCAATCAGATTGCTTGTTTGGCCATTTTAAGGAATACCTTGTGCTAAGGGTTCCTTAAAATTGTTGGTACAACCAGCCCTAAATCATCATTTGTTAATTTCTGAACGTATACAAAAAAACATAACAGACTATGAATTTCTGAACGCGACAGTTAATTTTCTAACCTAATATTGATTGACAAAAATGTCTAATTATTAATTTACGACATACGTTTTTTCTCACCTGGATAACGTAACTACAAATGAGTATAATTCCGACTATAGGTAGGTTGTCATTATCGTTCAGTACTTTTTTTATTTTAATCATCGACACTAAGGTACTTTCTGAATCTGAAGATGAGGAGGGTGATAGATATCACGGCACCTAGGCCTCAGTAGGCCTGTTGTGCTTCCTCCTAAAGGGGACTCCTTACTCAGTACGCCGCCCATCCTACTGATTTAAAGTAGGTGAGAACGTCGCCGAGGGGAATCTCCTTAATATCGGCTAAAGAAAGCCAATACTCGCCCAGCATGGATCTTCTCTTGGACGAGAGTGCAGGGAAGTCAAAAAAGGATGTGCTCCACCGTCTCGTCTTCCTGTTCACAACCTCTACATAGAGGCGTGTCATTTATACCCATTCTAAAAAGGTGCTTTCGTAATGGACAATGTCTGGTCAGAACTCCCGTGATTAGGCGAAGGTTCGCCCTAGGCATTGCCAAGTAATGTTTAGCTGTATCTCTGTCAGGATAGTTCAGTAACTCCCTGGAAAAGTTACAGTTTACTGTTTCATCCTATCGTCTTGTAAACTACTGATGAGAGTGTCTTTTGATTAGGTTCTTCATTGCAGACCCTGTTAGACCTACGAAAGGTCTTGGGTCCAAAAGGTTTGGTCCCGGCAGCCTTCCTAGCCAACGAGTCAGCAATGCGGTTGCCTTTGGAGTGAGCGTGTCCTTTGGTCCAGCAGAGGGTGACCACGTTCCTGCTAGAAGCATCCGCAAGGGCACGGTGACATTCTAGTACCAGACCTGAGGTGTAGCGTAGTCTCCTCAGGGCTAGTAGTGCCTGTCTGCAATCCGTATGGATAAGCATGAGGTACTTTATGAGGCGAGGTTTTCTACCTTTTCGAAGTACAACAATTCTACTCGCATGAATCGGTTGGTCGCGTCTTGGGACCGATATAACGTTAACGTTTATGGGTGAAATTCCCGCACAGAGTAGGAAAAGTATTTTAGTGTCTTATAATGATTTGTTTTTGCTCATTTGATGCAGCAGGTTTTATATTGCCTTTTTTAGATGCTAATTTAATATCATCCTCTTTTTTTTTTAATTCGCCCGTACATAAAGGAACATAATTTCCTGTATTTTATTTCAAGTTTGACAAACCAGATTTAGTTTGGAACTAAAACTTCAATATCTGGAATAACTGTAAAATAGCATAATAAAATAACACCAAAGCAGGCTTTTCTTGCTGCTGTTAAACCCAACAAAAAAAATCTGGTTAAAATCGTCTAAATTT
The DNA here is from genome assembly GCA_019359885.1 of Listronotus oregonensis. Taxonomy (NCBI): domain Eukaryota; kingdom Metazoa; phylum Arthropoda; class Insecta; order Coleoptera; family Curculionidae; genus Listronotus; species Listronotus oregonensis. Next base: position 200,999 of record JAHBCN010000279.1, read on the forward strand.
TTTACTGGTAACAATTAGTTAAATAAGAAACGAGGGCGTCGTAATCGAAATTTAATGATTGGTATTCTGGTCTAGAAAGTTAAAAAACAAAAACATTTTTAAAACTTTTTTAAACAATTTTAGATCTGCAATTGTTAAAGTAATAGGATCATTGCTGATAAACTTACGGTGTTCTCTATCTCTATCGGATCTTTCGCCAGATATTTTGCTAGTTATGTGATGAACAGGAGAGTGTTTAGGAGAAACTCCTGGCGGTCCTTCGGAATCATCAGTCTTTGGTGGTTCCAACTCAATATCCTAAAGAATATATAAAATATGTACATTCAGGTGGGTTACATAATGTTAAGTACATTCCAATGTAAATATATTTTTTAAAAAGTGTATTTACTTAAAGTTATCTATAAGAAAAGTTATGTCAAGTTCAGATTTTAGACAAATTTGTCATATACAATTAAAATTAAAAAAAATGCTGACTGCTCACTGAATTGAATACTTTAAAAAATAAGCTTCCCTTCTAGTACAGGGTTCCCCATAATAGACTACCCATTTTAATTGCTCAGTAAAATTGTTTAAAGCTAATAAAACATTTTATTACACTTAATTACAATTTACTCTTTGGGATTTATTGTAACATACGACTTCTAAACTTTTAAAAATTATGTCTTTTAAGTAAGTGCTATTAACTTCAATGCACTTTTCAAGATTTAACAAGAAATGATTCATGACTCAATGAAGGAAAACCTGATCTATTTACCGGACCTCTTCAGGAATTCGGACTTTAAGATCTTGGATGTTTTCTGGACGAGTTGCAAAAACCTTTGACTTTAAATAGCCCCACAGAAAAAAGTCTGGTGCAGTTAAGTCCGGGAACCTTAAAAGCCAATTTAAATCCCCAAATAGTGAAATGAGTCGTCCATTAAACACTTCTTGCAGAACCCTTTTATAGTTTTTAGTGGTATGTACTGTCACTTCATCTTCTATTAAGTTACTCTTTATGTTTTCACGCAAAAAACTCGTTGTTTAACTGAATAATCCATTAGAATTAAAACTAAACAATAAATTATGTGTTCAAACCAAATAATGCTTTATTAGAAAAATGACCTTTTAAGAAAATCAATTTTTCTTAGTTTTGTGACAGGTGCCTACTCAATTAAAAATATGTTGATTCAAATTCCCGAGGCCATAGAAGATAATAATATATAAAAAAAAGTACTGACTTATCTCATATAGAATTTATTTCAATATCAAAATAGGTAGTCTGTTATGGGAAACCCTGTTAACTAAAATTTATCAAAATTACTCACTTTTAGGAATTCGTCATTTTTAGCATGTTCTGTAGAATCAGCTTCCGAAATGACTGTCTTTTCTTCCTCTCTTAAATTTTCCTTTTCAGTAGAGTCAACCACTGGTGGTGGAGTTAGCTTAACAATAAAATGAGAACATTAGAGACCAGAATTTTTTTTAAAGAAACCTTAAAATTGGCTTCAATTTTAAGGTAACATTGAAAAGTATTTTGCTAATTTTTAATATTTTAGTTGTCTAAAAATAGAACCTACTTCTTTTTTAGATGGTTCTTCTTTAAGCACTTCCGGTTTTGTTCTATAAACATGTTTCTTCTCATAACCAGTAGTATTCTTAAAGTTAGCAACAGATTTACGTAGAAACCTAAAAAAAATAATAATAAATACTATAAAAATTAAACTCCTGATACATACAGATCAAAATGTTTTATATTAAATTCATACAAGTTAAACAGGAAAGTTTATATAAACTTGTAAAACTTTTTTCACAAGTTTTTTCATATCCAGGAGATGTCCCACATTTTCCCGAACACCCGATATACGAAAAATGTGCACATTTTACATTATTTACCTGTTTGGAATTAAAGTCGCTGGCGAAATGTCCTTTTCATGACAATCGGGGCATTCATGATCCTCACTTTCCAAGAGTACAGTCCTTATACACTCGTCGCAAAAAGAATTACCTGAAATTTTTGTTAAGTTTTTAAAATAATTTTTTACATCCACCGGCTGATTTAGAAGTGGCGCTATATGGATTTATTTACATTTCGGGCTATGAAAAAAAAACTTACCACAACACGCAATCATGACAGCATCGGTTAACAAATCAGAACAAATTGAACATAACAAGTCTTCCGGTATTTCGGGTTTGGGCGCCTGAACAGGCTGAGGTCCCGAACTCTTGTGGTTATAGGCTTGCAGATCTAGAGCTGGTACAGCGTACTGACCATTGGACATCATCATGGCTCCGGGCACTTGGGGCCCTTCGACAGGAATCATAAAACTTTGTGGAATACCGGTGCTCTTTTTTATTTCGACAGGTTCCTAAATAAATTAAAAACAAAAAAAAAAAATATATATATATATATATATATATATATATATATATATATATATATATATATATATATATATATATATATATATATATATATATATATATATATATATATATATATATATATATATATATATATTTATATATAAATTATTTAGTCTCTAAATTAAAGTATGTAAAAATGAAGGAATTACTCACTATTCCTTGTCCTAAGGGACAGTCTTTAATCCAGTGACCGTTTTGGTGACACTTATAACATCTATAAGTTGGGGGAACTGGACCGACTTGATTGGAGCCTCGAATTTTAATGTAACTAGAAATAAACATAAATTGTTGGTCTTAAAAGGTCAAGTCAAGATTTAGAATTTAAAAAAATTATAACAAGCCATATTTTTTAATATTTGGGTTAAAATGCTGTAAGTAACCCTTCATCAAATATACAGAGTGTTTCTTAATCACATAATATTTACGGAGGTTTTTCTTCCGTCCATTTTGGGAAAAAATCTTTATATGAACACTAACATTTTGCCTGCGTGGACTACACGATTTTGACTGTTTTTTGACCGTCAATAGCCATTTTCGGCTGTACAGGGTGTCCAAATTTTCGACACTTTTATAGGGATCTCCGTAATTGTTAGTTCTATTAAAAAAGTAATAAAAGAGTCATGTGGTCTTTTTGGGACAAACTTAAAATGATAAAATTAAAATTTGAAAATGTTCGCTCGCTTAAAATATACGGGGGAAAATCAAAAAATTGTCAATTTCAGAATGACCTCATATTTTTTAGCTGAAAGAGATATAGAAACATGTTTTATGCAAAATTTTATTTATAATGATTGTTGAATAATATGCCGTTTTCAGAATAAGTATACGGAGTCAGGTAAATAAGTTAGGTCCCGACTCGGTACATGCGTTACAATAAAGTTCCGTCGGTAGCTAAATGTTAAATTTAACATCGCTATTTTAAAATTAATTTTTTCCCATGTACAAATTAAAAAATTAACACAGGGTGTTACTTTGGAAAGGATACAGAAAATCCCATGCAAATTAGAATGTGAACAAAAAATGTTTTTCTATTAATATCTACGAGCTTTACATTTTAATGTAATAATTCAGGGTTTTTTTAATACGCTCCCGCATTTTTACGTCTGAAATATGATTACGGAAAATAAAAAGCCGCTTTGCTAACCAGAACTAACCATGACCGACTAGAACTTAGGACTTTTGAATTTGTCTAAATTATTTGCAGAAGTTATAAACAAAATTTTAGCAACGTATTAGTATTAGTATTAAAAAACCGGGGAAAATATATTAATTACACTTTAAAAAAAATGTAACTTCTACCATATCAAAAATTTAAAAAATTTGTTAATAACTTCTATGTAGGGATAATTTAGACAAATTCAAAAGCCCTAAGTTCTAATCGGTCATGGTTAGTTCTGGTTAGCAAAGCGGCTTTTTATTTTCCCCAATTATATATTAGACGTAAAAATGCGGAGACGTATTAGAAAAGACCCATGATTTTTTTTTAGATTAAATACATAATTTAGAAAAAGCCTCCTTTTGAACTAACGTGCCGAGACTCTGTTTAATAAAGCATGTTTCATATGTCAACACTGTCAAGAAGCTCGTGAGCCAAAATATCCGGGGTATGTCTAGACGCTAGTGATTTATTTCATCGTTTGAATACCGAAAAAAGCAATATAAATTTCAAATTTTATTAAAAAAAAATCACAAATATAAAAAATGTATGGTACCGAATAGGGCCTTTATTCTGCATAAATTCTATATGGAATCTAATGGTTCATTCAAAAAAACTTCATTATAGGACGTTAGGTTTAAATTTAGAACATTTAGAAAATATTGTATAAAACTCTTAATTATTAATATTTCAACAACAAGGATGTACAAATAAAAATAAATATATATTTAAACAATGCAGTGAAATAGAAATAAAATGTAGTTATATGTATCTCACCTAAAATTGGCTTATGTATTATGAACTCTAATAAATAAAATAGCACACTAACATGTACATCTTCACTTGTAAACTGAAAATGTAATACTGAAAGAAATACCACTAAACTAAAGCACCAGAAGTATAATGATTTAGGGGATAAATTTGGGTAGTTCCTTAAATATTATTTTTATTACCTAGATATGTTAATATAGCTCTATAAACCAATTTATTTTGAATTCTAGGAAGTGGTAATTAGTTTTCATGAAGGATTATTATTAATATTGTGGGTAGTACTAAGAAAGTGTTTTCGCTTTTACTAAGTTTGACGTGCTATAAAGAATGGATAAAATTACTAAATCAAACAATGTTTTTATTAAACACATAAAACCACCTTAAAATTTTGACTATTTTCAAAATATTTTACGAAAACCCACATAACTTGATGATTATTATTATGATCATCTCAATATTAATTTACTCTCCTAATTTCCCGATTAACTATTTTTTGTAGCCAGGACTAATATTTATACAGGGCGTTTCAAAAAAATACGTGTACAAGATTTTATAAGACTCTTAACAACGAAATAGGCCGATTTAAGCCAACTGTTTTTTGCAGGGAGAGAACATTAAAAAATTTAAGAAATGTTTTTTATGGGTTTCTTAAAAACATACAAAATGAATTTTATATTTTTTGGTATCTAATCGAATTCTAGAAATTGCTGTTGTGGTTGTGGTATATTGAATAGTTATAAGAAATGACGTTTATAAAATTGAAATTAGCAGTAAACATTTATTCAGATTTTATACATTAACGACATTATGGCAACCTAGATATATTTATCGTTAACTGAATATATTTGGAATCTTTTTTAAAATATTATACATTTTTCAATGGATGTAATTAATTTTTCCCTGTGTACAAATTAAAAAATTAACACAGACAGAGGCAACACGCCTCAACGTGATAGATACAGGAAATTCCATGCAAATTGTTAAGTAAAAAGTTTTTAGCTTTTTTATTAATTTCTAAGTTGATCAAAACTCTCTAAGAGTTGTAACTACAATTACTAAAATATTTTTTTGGATTTAATTCATCTTTTGAATACCGAAAAAATGCAATATACATTTCTTTTATAGAAAAATTATCACAAATGTAAAAACTGTATGGTATCGAGTACGCCCTTTATCTTATTCAAGTTACAATACAGCAATTGTTTTAAATCGTTTGAACAATTTTTACATAAATCCTATATCTTTTGCTATATCTAAAAAACTTAATTTTTGGACGTCAGGTTAAAATTTAGGCAAAATATTGAATATGACTTAAAATTAATGATATTTAAATAACAAGTATGTAGAAATTAAACAAAAAAAAAGAGAAAAATATTTAAACAACGCAATAAAATAGAAATAAAATGTAGTTATATCTCACCTAAAAAAGGCTTATGTATTTCCAACTCCAATAAAGTTAGTGTGCTAACTTGTACAACTTCACTTTTAAACTGACAACTTTAAACTGAAAGATATACCAATGTACCAAAGCACCAGAGGTATAATGATTTAGGGCAGGGGATAAATTTAGGTGGTACCTTATATAATATTTTTATTGCCTTGTTATATTAATATACCTTCATAAACCCATTTATTTCAAATTCTATGAAATGGTTATTGGTTTTAATAAAGGATTATTATTAATATTGTAGGTAGTACAAAGAATAGGTATCCTCGATTTTACTATGTTCTAGCAATAAATACTGAAAAAAACACTGGATAAAACGGTCTTTTTACTGAAAACATAAAAAACATCTTAAAATTTCGACTATTTTCAAAATATTTCATAACGAAAACACCTAAACATGATGATTATAGTCATCTCAATATTGATTTGCTTATTTTTTTTAATTAACTATTTTTTGTAGCCAGAACTAATATTAATATAAGGCACCTAAACATGTTTTAAGAAATGTGTTTTTTTAGAGTATTTTTTGGTATCTAGTCGGATACAATAAACTTCTGTTATTAGTATATTAATTGTCTGATAATTGAATATTTTTCGGAGTTTATACATTAATGGCAACATGAAAACGTAGATATATTAAGTGGTAACTGAATATATTTGGAATCTTTTTTGAATCTTAAACATTTTTCGTTGGATGTAAATTTATTTGAAAAAGTTACTACAATGAAATCTTTACTTGAGCAAATGAGCAATATCCACTATTTTGAGAAATATACTTAGTAGCACTCTTTAAAAAAATTATCAAGATTATTAAAACAATTGGCTACATTTCAAATTGGCGCTAATAAACCTCCGCAATTGTTTCATCTAGTCGTGAAAAAGCGTCATCAGATTCATGAAATTACTAACATCTTCAAGAAAAAAACGCTCTGCTGATATATGATTTCCAAAGCTTAAATATATAATTAAGTCTTAAGAGAAAGAAAATTGCACTTTACAAACTTTTTTTACTGTTGTAAATTTTCCAAAAACCCTCCTAATTTGAAAAACACCCAAATATTGCCGGACACTCACAGAAAAACATATTTTACATTAAATTTATACCCTTCATAAAAATAATCGGGTTTGTCAATAGCCAAATTGCGCCCCAAAAAATATGGGTTAGACTGAATAAAATTTCTAGTCAATAAATGATCACCTGGTTTGAGCCAAATAGGATGTAATTATTGCGACCCATAATAAATACCATATTGAAAATTTTTAGAAATTTGTTAATAACTTCTACATGGGGCTAATTTAGACAAATTCAAAAGTACTCAGTTCTGGTCGGTCATGGTTAGTTCTGGTTAGTTAAAGCGACTTTTTATTTACCCTAATTATATTTTAGACGTGATAAATCACTAAAAGTAGAAACAGTTAACTTTTTCGTTAAGGCCGCAATTCTGACATGACTTAATCAAATTAAATTTATTCCAAGAATTTTTAGGCCGCTATTATGCCATACATCAACTGGGAAAAAGTATATAGTGCTTTCATTTCAAAACGAACCACCCTAAATATCTTTAAAAAAAAAACACTCACCAAAAAAACAAAGAAACACGTCGATTTAGATATACAGGGGGAAGTTTAATTTCGTATTTGATAAAATTTTATCGGTCACCTCCTAACCTCCAGTTAACCTCACTTTGATATGTCAAATGGCAACCCCCATAGTGTGACACATCATTGTAAGCGGCATGAAATTTGCTATCCAATAGTACTAAGAAACTTTAAATCGATGGACGTAGAAGCGACTTAGAAGTAAAAATGTGTGTTAATTAGTTTATCGTGTTCAAATAATTTATTTTATCAAATGCTCAAAATGTGCGCCGTTATTGGCGAGACAAGCTTGTTTTGAAATTCCTCGCAGACTATTTTAGTGTGCATTCATTCCAATTATTATTTTTTGTGTTACCTGCTACAGCAAAACACTGCAATAGCACAAGTTTTTAAGACGTTTAGGAACCAGTTAAATATTACTGTTAGGATTGTCATTTTGACATCGGTAGTTTAAAATTAAGAATCTTGATTTTAAAATGGTGTATACTCTAGCAGAGAGAATAGAAATAATTTTCCTATATGGGGCTGAAGATCGATGCGCGCGTAGAACCGCCAGAGTATTCAATGAGAGGCATCAAAATAAAAACGTGGGGCATAAATATGTAATGGAATTGGTGCGTAAGTTTGAAGAAACTGGATCTGTATGCAACAAGAAAAGTTCTAATGAAACGGTTTTAGACGAAGCACGCCAGGTTGAGGTACTAGGACAGTTCGCAATAGATCCGACGTTGTCTATTCCAAAAGTTTCTAAGCTGACCAATATTTCTACGGGTACCGTGCACAAAATTTTGAAAAAGAATAAGTTTTTTCCATACAAAATACAAATTCTTCATGAACTCAACGAAGACGATTATGATAGAAGAATAGAATTTTGCGAATCAATGATCAAAAATATCTGCTTTTCTGACGAATCAACTTTCTTCTTAAATGGAATTCTTAATAGACATAACTGCAGATATTGGGATAATGAAAATCCGCACATATTTCAGGAAGGACATACTCAATTTCCAGAGAAGATCAACGTTTGGGCAGGTATTTATGGAAACGAAATTATCGGGCCATTCTTTCTGGAAGAAAATTTAACTGGGCAACTGTATCTGAACCTTTTGGAAAATGCGATATACGCTTCTATCGTCCAATCTTTGGAAAATCAGGTGGATGAAAATGGTGCTATGGAACTCAGTGAAAATAATTTGCATTTCCAGCAAGATGGAGCCCTCTCCCACTATGCTTTAGCAGTTCGAGAGTGGCTCAATGAACAGTTTCCAGGCACATGGATAGGCAGACAAGGTGCCATCGAATGGCCAGCACGGTCTCCAGGCTTAACTCCTCTAGACTTTTTCCTCTGGGGTTATTTAAAAAGTAAAGTGTACAAAACGCCACCTGCAAATATTCAAGAACTTAAATGTAGAATTACACTAGAATGCAGAGGTATTACCAGACAAACTTTCGCCAACGTTCGCGAAGAATTTCAAAACAGACTTTATTATTGTCTCGCCAATAACGGCGCACATTTTGAGCATTTGATAAAATAAATTATTTGAACACGATAAACTAATTAACACACATTTTTACTTCTAAGTCGCTTCTACGTCCATCGATTTAAAGTTTCTTAGTACTGTTGGATAGCAAATTTCATGCCGCTTACAATGATGTGTTACACTATGGGGGTTGCCATTTGACATATCAAAGTGAGGTTAACTGGAGGTTAGGAGGTGACCGATACAATTTTATCAAATACGAAATTAAACTTCCCCCTGTATATCTAAATCGACGTGTTTCTTTGTTTTTTTGGTGAGTGTTTTTTTTTAAGATATTTAGGGTGGTTCGTTTTGAAATGAAAGCACTGTATGCCTGCCTATTTAGGCCGCAATTTGAATATGACCAAAAGAATTACAGAAACAATCATTCTGTCCACGATTATAAAAACATCAAACAAAAGTGCGGCTTTTTTTTCAAAAAGTATATGTGGCACCACATTTCTAGAGATCTTCTATAAGAAAAATATTGTAAAAATAGAACATTATTAAATAAAACGAATACTAAAAAGTCGCAAAGAATGGACCAATAAAGGGTAATTTCGGCTCGTTTTGGTTGCCTAATAAATAATAGGTTAAAATTTAGTTGTTTAATAACATATTAATTGGTATATAAAAAAGTCTAAACCAATTATCTTTTTCTAACAATAAAAGTATCTATATAAATTAAAGGCTTAAAATGTGTGACAATTCACACATTTACAATTATATTTTCTGCAATGAGATGTGTAAAACTCGAAATTTAAAACTCGAAATTTAAAACTGAAACAAATTCTAATGAACCAAACACGTCTATAAATAGAAATACAGAGACTCCATATTTACGGGTATGCAGGTAATAAGTACCTTATTTAATAGTTTTACTACCTTGTTATAATATTCGTAATTAAATAATTACCTGCATACACTCTCAATTTCAAATCCTAAAGAGTGATAATTAGTTTTAATAATGAAACACAATATTTTCATTGGTATGTTAAATTTTATTTATACATTAAACACTTTTCCAAGAAACAATTAATTTTGCTTAGAAAGCAAAAAGGACTACTAACATTTTTATAGACCTTATCTTACAGTTAGGAGAAGAACTAGCTAAAACCATGCAGGAAAATGTCAAATAGTTGTATTGATGTACAAAACGAAATACCTGTGAGCCAAAAAATAAATGTACTCATTGTCAAATAAAGTCTGACACTCGGTCTGACAGCATGCTAGTACCAGTGGCGGATCTCCCATAAGGCTAAGTAGGCTGAAGCCTAGGGCCCCAAGAGAAAGGGGGGCCCCAATCTTACAAAGGGCCCGCAAAGCACTTATGTCTGATTGCGCTAAGAAACTTTGAAATTATAAATAATTGCAGTAATTAAAAACAACAAATAAGACTTTTGTAGACTTTACTTACTTACTATCTTGGCCATGGTAATGTTATAACGGAAAAATATTTGAACGATTTGTAACCTTTCTACAGCTCAAAAATCACACCAGTGAGTCACTATTTACAAAAGTATCACATTTTTTAAATGATGTTGGTCTTCCTTTTGAAAACCTCCGAGGGCAATCATACAATAACGCGTCTAATATGAGTTGAAAATACACAGGCTTACAAGCTAGAATAAAGAAAATTAATGCACTAGCCGATTTTGCTCCAAGTGCTGCACATTCTTTAAATTTTGTTGGATGGAGGCAGTGTCCGTTGTAATGAAAAGGACAGTATTTTTCGGAACTATTCAGCAAAATTACACGTTTTTGTTGCGTCCCCTCACTGTTGGAAAATGTTGAGTGAAAGAGCATTACTAGCATATTCACTTAAAAATTTAAGCACCACTAGATGATCTTCTCATTATGAGTCAATTCGTGCTGTAAAAGTAAGCTATCAAAAAATTCTCGATACCCTTAGATAGGTACATATTTAATGATAGCTCTGAAAAAGCAGAATGTAAATTAGAGGCAAAAGGTTTATATAGAAGACTTACGAAGCGGGAAACAGCGGTTTTATCTATAATATGGAAAATAAATTTGGAGGGAATTAATAAGGTTAACAAAATATTACAAACTCCTGGTTTGGATATATGCCAAGGATACAATTACTTCATTCATTGGAGTTGTTCATTAGGGTTTTACGTAAAGATTCCGAGCAAAAAATGAAAGATTTCGAGAAGAAAGCAACTGAACTGAGTACAGAAGTTCAAGAAAATTTTATTGATAAGCATAAAAGGGTACGAAAAAAAATATATATTCGGATGGAGAGAAAGGAAGAGATATTCTTAGGGAAACGGATAAGTTTCGTATAGAGGTGTTTAATTGATTATTGAACAAATTAGGGGTCGAACTTCAGAAAAGAAGTTTTGCATATAAGGAATTTGGAGATAAATTCAAATTTATAATAAACTTGGGCAAAAAACTCAATTATCGAACCAGAATCAATGCAATCCGTTATGTCATTATATAGGAATGATATTGGAGAAGAACTAGTTGGTGAATGAAGTCAATTTCAGCATTATTTAGATATGGTATGTTTTAAACAAAACGATTCTATTACTGCTTCCGAAATGTTGAAATTAATTTTTGAAGAAAAGCTTTTTGATATATTTTCGAACCTCTATATAATTCTTAAACTCTACTTAACAATACCTATAACAAGCTGCGAAGCAGAACAATCATTCATAAAAATTTCCTATATAAAAAATAATTATAGATCAAAAATGACGAATAAAAAATTAAATAACCTTTTAATTCTGTCAATAGAATATTATATCACGAGATCCATTACCTATGATGAAGCAATTCGCGAGTACGTTTCAATTAAATGCAGAAGAGAACATTTTTTTTTAAATATTTTATTATTTTAATTATCATAAGGATAAGTTTGTTTTAGTTTTCATAGAATTTAAACATTCATCATTTGTCGTTTTATTTTTTGTTTAGAGAATTTTAGTTTCAGTCAGCCTAGGGCCCCAAAAAAGTGCGATCCGCCACTGGCTAGTACTATTAAAATACTAGTAAAATTATAGGTAATTGTTTAGATCAGAGGTTCCCAAACTTATTTCGTCTAACGCCCACTTTGAAACTCAGTTATGTTTCAGCGCCCCCCATTTTTTTTCACCCTAAAAATCTTAATAACATATTAGTCTCGCCTGGACTTTAATTAAAGCTATATTCTAAACGACACTTTTCTTACACGAGAAGGCACTAATAATGTAACTTTCAATATTAAAGTATAAGTATATAAAAATAAGTATATTTTATTCAAAATTAACAATAATCAACATCAGCAATAATAATTTAACTTTACAATATTAAGATAATCGGGGTAGTGGGCGGAGTGGCGGGAGGGCGAGCGAGTGCGATGCGTGCATGCGGCTAAACGTCACGTCTAGAGGTGGAAAGTTCGAATCTTTTTACTGAGTCGATTTATTTTATTCATTCACTTAATTCGTTCGCAACCGATTCACTTTATTATGATGCCGGTCGGACTAGGTCGGTTTTGAATTCCATAAAAAATGTAATAGTGATCTTAAATAAAGAAATGATTTACATTTATTTCATTTTAGTATAATTAATTATTTTAAAAAGTATATTTGGAATAAAACTTTCAAGAACTGAATTGATTTAATGTGCCTTTGAGAGAACTTGGAAATCACAATGCACGATTTTTTGTAAATATAGTTACATAATATGTATTATTTTTTTAGATATTTTAGGTACTGCACTATACTTTTGTAAATTTCCATAAACCCAATACCATAATATAAAAAGTGGATGCTGTTTGGAACACAGTCTTGTAGTATCCTAAAATTGTAAATAAATAAATAAATAAAATACCTAATTACCGAATCTTCTAGTTCGAGCACTAGTCTGACTTAGTGACCTTAAAAACGAAACGAATCATCCAAACTAGGTTCGTTTTTCATCGCAGAGCGATCGAGCAAGTGACTCGAAAAACATTCAAATCCATTGAAAACAGGGAATTAATTTATTCAAATCAGTGCACTAATTCGTTCTTTTTAAACGAATCGTTCGCGAACGACACACCTTTAGTCACGCCAAATACACAGCCGGTCGCGAGCCGCGGCTGTGTATTTGGGCACCTGCACTCCGAAAACACGGACCGACGAATTGCACAAATAAATCGTACAATATTTGTTCGCGCCAAACTTGAATCTCGTATAATTGAACCTTCTAATTTAAATTTTATTTTCTCTTTATTTTTACTAGATTAGGTACATAAAAAAATCCCGCGTTCGGCAAGTGCTCAGCTTGGCCGCAACCCGCAACAATATATACCTATTTTTGTACGTGTCTTCGGAGGTGGGAACCTCACCTGCGACACTTGAAGACACGAATATTTTCCAGTGTTTGATAACTATTACTAAATATCTTAAGATATAAATAGCGTTGTGAACGCATTAAAAATATTAAATATTTAATATATTTTTAGTTTATATTTATACAATAAAGAGGGATAAAAATATGAACTAATAAATGGATGTTGTGTAGTAGAAAGATTTTAATATCAGTAAATTTTGAAATATAAAGTATCTAAAGTTATATACAAATCATTCATCGCCCCCCAATTTTTTCTGGGTTCCTTACGACCCCCCTCTAGGCCTCCAGCGCCCACAGGGGGGCGTTATCGCCCACTTTGAGAAAGACTGGTTTAGATGTGTGTGGTTCCACTTTTTTGGGATGTAAAATCAACATTATCAATTTTTTTTGAGTTGTCATTTTTTTTATTCTTAAAAGTTCATCAAAAATAGAATTTAAAAAAAAAACAAAAATGTCAATTTTTCAATATTTTTTTTAATATTTGAAAAATCCAAAGATTCATATTTTTGAAAAAAAATATTTGAAATAATTTGTTTTTACATGTAATATATGAATCAAATCACTAGAAATTGCTAAACTTAAATGAATGGATTTTATTGATAAAAAACTTAAAATACCCATTTTTTATTTTGAAAATAAAAATTAACACTGTCATTTTTTTTTGGCTTTTACTGAAAAGATTTGTGAATCCGCCATAAAATAGAACAAAATGAAAAAAAAAACATGTCAATATCCCTATTTTCCATTTTTTTTATTATTAAAAATAGGTGGAGCCACACATCTAATCAATTATCAAATTATATAATTTAGTTTTAAAAATGTCCACTGCACACCAATATTCCATAATATCTAATATAATCAATCTATAAGTGCCTTATAACTGTTATTAGAGTTTTTCTATCTAAAAATATTCTCAATAAGTTGAGTTTGGTAATGAGCTCATAGTGTTCAAATAAAAAAAAAATTCCCCAACATTTGAGAGTAGACTCTACGACCAAAAATAAGATAAAAATTACTTATTTTAAAATTTTAAAAAATGTCTGCTTATGAAATTATAGCCATCTTGAATAATGAAATGAAGCAATTTTCGAAGATCAAAAAAATCCTCGTTTGACAGTAAACAGAGTCAGACAAGGGAAATTGGGTTTTAATGTGTGGTGTGCACTTTATAAGAACAGAATTTTGTACCATTTTGAATTTGATGACAATCTCACAACAGACCTTTATTTAAATATTTTGGAAGAAAATTTATTAAATGAGATAGATAATCTTCCCCTTCTGGAAATGAATAATGTCATCTTTCAACAAGACGGTAATTCTTGCCACAATGCCCGTGCCGCGAGGTTATTTCTTGATGAACATTTTCCCAATAAGTGGATAGGTACCAATGGTCCTGTTAGGTAGCCGGCACGGTCACCTGACCTTACCCCTATGGACTTTTTCCTCTGGGGATTTGTTAAAAACGAAACCTATAAAACTAAGAGCAACAATTTAAATGAATTACACATGCATTTTAGGAACAGTTTACAAAAGGTGTCCAACTTGCATATATATAATGCTTTAAGAAGTGTCGCTAAACGTTGCGAAAAATGTATAGAAAATAATGGTTTGCAATTTGAACATTTGCTGTAAAGGACCTAAATATTTCGTAATTAAAATTTATAAAATAATTCATTCTTTTTTGTTTGTTTAAATTATTCAACTTATAATATTAGTATTACTGGTAATTATGTTAAATTTTAGTTTATCTAAAAATGTATTTTTTTTAAGATAATTAAATAGTTCTCCCTTTTAAGTATAAATTAAAATTATATTGCTTCGTATCTTAATATTATTATTAATATGTTTTTTATTATGATTTTGAGATATTAAAATTACATAGTTTTCATTTTTGGTTTTATTTAATTTTTTATGGTTTTTGTCAGTTTGGGCCAGATCTATTACACACAGACCCATTAAACCATATATTATTTAATCGATCTTTGTCTGTTTTATTAGTTATTAAAGAAATACACAGGGTGTCCCATTAAAAAAAACAACTTTGTGTTACATCTTTTAATTTTATAGGTTTTTGCCAATTTACGCAAGATCTATTACAGACAGACCCATTAAACTATATATCATTAATTTGGTCTTTGTAAGCTCTATCCATTTTTTAAAAAATATACAGGGTGTTCCATTTAAAAAGACCCAACTATGTGTTATAACTTAAAAATAAAAGTCAATAAAAAAAATATAGATACGCTACTGAATTCTACGCAAAAATCCCTAAAACTTTTCTATTTACAGTTTTTTTCTATCTCTAATACCAAGCGAGTTACAAGTGCCTGGCCAAATTGACAAAATTTGAAAAACACTCTGTATCTCCAAAACGAATCAAGTTATCCATGATTTAGTTTCACCATTGAATTTGTTTCAAAAATCGAAATCGAGATTGCACAATCAGATTTGTTCTATCTCTTTTAGTTTTCGCTGTACCCTGTAAGGTCAACGAAAAGGCGCCACCCTGTACATGTACGGTTAAAATTGGTATATTTTAAAATTTTAAAGCAAAAAATATAGTCTCCATCTTTATTTATTTGTAAGTATTAAAAAACTATATATTTTATTTAAGATTGCTTAGTTTAAATTATTACTAACAAAAAAAGCAAGACCACCAAGACTCTTGCAGCAAGACCAAGACCAAGACCAAGACCGGGTGGTGCAAGACCAAGACCAAGACCATCACTATACTTTTAGAACATTTCTTTTATTAAGCTATCTACTTCTAGGCGTAAAGCCTTTTTTATTCAGGTTATTGTATTTACCTATTTATTTATTACTTTAAAATATAATTAAATCAAAGTTTAAACATTAATTTAACTAAAAAAAAATATGTGCTATGCATGTGTTGGTGCTATATACACCTTCCCCGACGCTTGCCACTTTTCAATGTCCCATGTTACTAATATTTGACTGTGACGATAACATTTGAAGTATTGGAGACATCAATTTTAAATTTAATGTGGAGTACATTCCGGCCCGGACTTTCCTTCCTTCCTTCCGGAATTTCCTTTATTTATTATTGTACCTACTTTTTGGCAGTGCCTTTTTTTAACCGGAGCGGGCCCTAGGCCACATAATTTTTTTTTGCTCCCCCCCTCCATTATATTTAGAAAAAATATGATACCTATGCATATGTTGTAGCCAGAATATAAAACCTGTCGTTTTATAAAACGCCTAGTCGTTTTATAAAGGGCGGCCAGGTTGTCAAATATTAATTTTCGGTTCATTATTTTGCTATCTGGCTAGCTATTTTATAATACGACTAGGCGTTTTATAAAACGACAGTGACTACTCAGCCAGATTGTTAATCGGTAAAGTTATTTTACCGTTTAACATTCTGGTGGGTGAAGTACTTTAGTCGGTTTGTAAAATACGAATTGTATTTAAAAGTATATAATAAAATATATTGATACCATAGATAAAGATACATATTTGACAGCATTAAGTAGATATAAAAAAATGTCTTTGTACCTATAAGACAGTTAAAGGAATATTTTAATACGCTTTATTTGATGAATAAAACAAATAAATAAAAATTTATTATTTATTAACAAAAGATACTAAAAATTCGAAGAAAAAATAACATTCTCATACTCGTATATGTAAATTTACATAAGCGTACTTAAATAAAAAAACAAATTAAGTTTTAATTTATTTATACATTTATTGGAACATGGACCACTGAAATGGCACCTACTTGTACATTTTACGTGAGCCTTCGAACAAAGGCATCTCTAAGTGCAGCATTGCAGTTTACTAGGTTTGCATTGACATTTTTTAAATCCTTGTCCTCCAAATTGCGAAATCTTAGAAACTGCTTTCCTTAAGGTGATATTAACATCTGGTGTGACGAACGGATTAAAATTAGAATTACTAACTGGATTTAATTCGTCTCTGGAAAACCATCGACTAAGGCGACCATGCTCTGTACCTATCTGGTATACCCCATTTTGTATATTTAAAATGTTTCGTAGTACTCCTTTTAGGTCAAGGGCACCCCTAGCAAATTTTGGAACTTCCACAGATACATGCTTCCCCACTTGCAAATCCTTGAATTTGTTTTTAGTTATTTGAACCATTTGAACCATGCATCAGCCGCCACAATGTCAAACGATGAATTTCTTTTTAGCGTTTGATAATCTGGCCGAGTAGTCACTGTCGTTTTATAAAACGCCTAGTGGTTTTATAAAATAGCTAGCCAGATAGCAAAATAATAAACCGATAATAGATATTTGACAACTTGTCCGCCCTTTATAAAACGACAAGGCGTTTTATAAAACGACAGGTTTTATATTCTTTTTTTTTTTTTTTAATCTTGGGACAGTCCACGAAGGCTAATGCCTAAGTACTAACGTACCGTGGGTGTCTTCAGTGTGGTGAGAGGGAGTTTGTTCACACGGGACTTAAATTTTTGGAGATTGGGAGGAGAAGGAAAAACTTCTGCGGGCAGCAGGTTCCACAGTCTTGACACTCTAGGGATGAAGGAACGAAGAAAGCGGGAAGTTCGGGGCCTCTCTAGCTGAACTGTAAAAGGATGCATAAAAGTTGCACTACGTGTTTCTCTGTTGGGAGCTGCCAGAGAAGGAATTATACTGGCCAACTCCTCTGAGCAGAAGCCGTGAAAATACCTGTAGAAGAGCGACAGATCCCCTATAGCTCGACGGTGGGCAAGAAGAGGAAGCCTGTCTGTGAGCGTTGGACATTAATAAGACGAACGGCCTTCTTTGAATGGAGTCCAGAATGCTAAGAGTTGTAGGGACGCCATTCCCCAGACATGAGAACAATATTCTAAAGAGGGTCTGATTTGGTATACATACAGAGTGTACAGGTTGGAAGAAGAGAAATATTTTCTGGCTCGGAAGAGAAATCCAATCTTTTTTGAAGCTGCCGAAGCTATTGATAAAATGTGTTTGTGCCAGTTGAGGTTATTCTCAAAAGTAACGCCGACAAGATTAAACGACTCTTTTGGGCTGCAGAATTGGCCACTCATATGTGGGATGAGCATTTGCAGACTTTTTCGCGACAGCGAACATGACTGTGTTTTCGAGGCATTAAACTGAACAAGATTTTTTGGGCCCCCAATCTAAGATATGTTTGAGGTCTTGTGAAAGAGATATCTGCATTGACCTGCGCTTGTTTTCGAAATCGGAATTACACGGTGGCTTAAGAAATTGAATACTAGAGTGGAGGGTACTACGTCAGCAAAACTATGGATGGGATTGATTGTGGAAGAGAGAAGATCGTTAATGTGTAGAAGAAACAGCGTGGGTGCCAGCACTGAGCCCTGGGGCACCCCAGCATTAATTTGGTAGAAGCTGGAGGAATGACCATCTACACTAACTGATATACGTCGATTAGAAAGAAAACTGGAAAGCCAAGAGCAAAGCTAGGTGGAAACCGACAAGGAAGTTTGTTAAGAAGCCCATCATGCCAGACCTGACGAAAGCTTTGGATATGTCAAGAGTAACGATCTGAGATTCACCAAGAAACTCAAGGGACTTGTTCCAGTTGTGTGAGACAAAGAAAGATCAGCTGTGGATCTACTGTGACGGAATCCATATTGTCTATCATGCAAGATCTTATGTTTTTCCAGATACTTTAAGATTTGGGAATTAATGAATTTTTCCATTACTTTGCAAACAACTGAAAGAAGAGATATAGGTCTATAGTTAGAAGGGAGACTTTTGTATCCTTTTTTGGGGACAGGTTGCACACGTGCAGCTTTCCAACTCTGCGGGAAAATGCCCGTGTCGTAAGAGATTCGAAAGAGGCGAGTTAAGATGGGTGCAAGCTCGGGAGCACATTTTTTTAAGACGATTGGTGGTACGCCATCCAGCCCAGACGATTTTTTAGTATTAAGAGAAGAAAGAATACGCTTGATCTGTTTGACTTTAAAAATTATATCGGACATTTTATGAGAAACAGGGACAACCGTTGGAAGAGGAAAATTAATAGGAGGATCAAGCGTAGAATTGGCAGCAAATTGTTTGGCAAATAGTTCGGCTTTTCCTTTGGAGGTAGAGACAATTCCATCTTCAGAGATTAGGGGTGGAAAAGAATTTGTGCAAAAGTTCTGACTAATATTTTTGGCGAAGGACCAGAAAGCTTTACTGCCATTTGGAGGAGAACTTTATCTTTTATTCGATTGTTAAAACGGTCTTTTGCTTCTGAGATGGTTTGATTATACTGATTTCTCGCTTCGATGTTAGCCTGTCGATTTTCGGGACTGGGGTTTTGAAGAAACTTCTTGTGGGCTTGAATTTTTAAAAGTCTGGCTTTGTCACAGGATTTAGAAAACCACGGTTTGTGATTTGAAGTTATGGGGTTCTTTTTAGTGTGGGGAATATAGGTCTCAATGCCTAGTTGAATTGTTTAGGTAATTTGTTTACATATTTCGGAAGGATCGAAAGCAGAAAAGCAGGTAGGATCCCAAGGGTAGCTGGCAAAGAAATCTCTCAGACCATCCCAGTCGGCCGAATTGTAGTGCCAGACGGTTCGTGGCGGCATGCTTTCAGTTGCCTCAAAATGAGTGGAGTAAGATACGGTGACCAAACCATGGAGTTCGGGGGTGGAAGTAAGAAAGAGATCTAGGGGGTTAGAATTATGGGTGGGAACCCTAGGAAAGTAGTTAGGTTCCATAATTAGATTAGTGAGCGAGTTGCTAATAGCGAAATTTTCTGCTGCTCTGCCTTGTGTATCAGTTTTTGTGGATCCTAGCCAATCCTTATTATGTACATTAAAATCCCCGAGAACGATTACTTCGGCCAATGAAAACTGGGAAATAATATTGTCGATCTTTATTGAAAGGAAATCAAAGAGCTCGTTGTAGGAATTGT